>CAEGAE010043477.1:0-34488 GCA_903067095.1 Girardinus metallicus
AAGACCCCGGGCCGGGAATCGAACCCAGAACCTTCTTGCTGCAAGGCAACAGCTCTACCAACTGCGCCACTGTGCAGCCCACCAAACTTTACTGTATTCATTGAAATTTTATATGATAGACAATGACAAAGTGATGCTGTGCAATGTGGTGGGAAGTGTAAGAAGACAGTTACTTATTTACAGATGTTCTGTGAAGGTAAGAGATGTTTGTTAGAGAACATTAGTGAACAGTCAGTATCACAAAGATGAAGGAGCTCATGCAGAAAACTCAGGGATGAGGAGAATAAAAAAGCAGTTTTTGTTCATTAAACAATAGCCTGAGATTTGAAAATCTCACGGATAACTCATCAATCCACCGTCTGAATATGAAAATACTATGATACAGCTGAAAACCTACTGATTAAGCATAGAAACAGTCATAAGGTCCATAGTAACTATCTAGAAGCTGCAGTGATCCACAGCTTACGTAGGAGAATCCAATGACACAAAAACTAAAATTGATACTCTATAAAGCTGTCCTCTATGACAGCTAGAGAGGCAAGAACAAAGCCACTATTAAAGAAACACAAGTTAGAGTTTTTGGAACTGACTTAGTGAAATCCAGCAAACAAAACAGTGTAGCCTACATGGAAATCCATCACCATCTCCTTGGTGAAACATGGTGGTGGCAGCATCATTCTGTAGGAATGCTTTACTTCAGCAGCAACTAGCAGCGAAACCTGGTAAGAGGAGTGATTGTAAGGTAATCATGAAAAACCACTCATTTTCCAGCAGGACAAACAAACCTAGTACAGCCAGCGCTACAGGGACATTATGTGTCTGAATGTCTGAGTCCCAGTCCAGACCTAAATCCAATTAACCATCTTTGGAGCAATTTCCGTATCACTCTGTTCATATTTTAACTCATTATGTTTTTAAAACTATGTATCATTTTCCTTCCATTTCACAATATGCACTCCTACTTACAAAAAAAAAAAAAGATTTTTAAAGACACAAGCTGCTTTGCAAAGGGACATTTGGCAATAAAGACTTGTGGCTGTAACAGAACTGGAAGGTGGTTGTACAAAGTATTGACCTCATTTGTAAAAATGTCATCAGCACTGCTCTGTCACAGTCAGTCCATGTCAAAAAGAAAAATCCATAAAATACAGTGAGGTTTGCAGTTGTGTAACCTCAACATATTTCAAGAATGCTTTGCCAGGCGTTGCACCGTTTGCCTTCAACAACTTTTGAATATTAATATTGAACATACCGAACTAAAAACTCCCATCCATAATTTATAAAACAGTGAGCAGTTAGTTTACAAGTCTCTCTAACATCAAAGTCTCTAACTCATCACACCAGCAGCCGCTTATTGTGATTGACTATCGATCCTACCGTGCCAATCAGACTGCAGTGTCGTTTTCTGCTGCTAGATGGCGTGAGTGACCTCTGCTAAGTTCCAGAGCTTCTTCAAGAAAGCCCCAACAGCTGGAGAACCTGTGCGTAACACCACAAACAGATGATCTTGCACTCCTCCTAACCCATCCCCCACAACTTGTTCAGCTTATTGATCTCTATCGGACCTTCGGTGGTTGATAACTTTTCCGCAATGCCACTCACAACCCACTTTAAATTAGAATTTTATAAAAGAATATATATATTTGGTGCCCTCATAAAATGCAAAGTCTGAAAACTGAAACAATGTGTAGTTACAATTCCAACACAGCTACTTTTCCTATTATTATGTCTAATTTTACAAATTTTAACCAGCTTCTGGCTCTTAAACGTGCTTTTATACGGCAAACAATTACTTAATTAGAAACCTAATAGACCTAAAGAAAGTTCAATTTGATGGCGCAGCTGAAATGAGCTACGTCATTAACTTAGTTAAGCAAACACCCAACAACAAGTTAAAAAGTGAGCGTACCTTTCTTCTACAAGAAGCAACGCTTAGACCAGTTTTTTCCGTCTCTTTACAAATTTATTTGTCTTCCAAAACGAAGAACAGCATAAGAGCATTGAACATATCTTTGGCGTCACACAGTAAAAAAGACAACTCAAATATATATAAAAAAATGCAGTGAACGGACTTCCACGATACAAATCTCATTTCAATATGAACTTTACTCCCTTGTTAGCTGTACAAATATAGTGCATACTTTTTCCATTTTACAAGAAAAATAAAAACAGGTTTGAAACAACTTTCTATTGACCAAAGGTTTAAAACTAATAAGTGTATAGTTAGTCTCCCCCCCCCCCCTCTCCTGGTGCTTCTTTTTTCACCAGGGTCGCCACACTGAGTCTGTGTTGGCGGATGGGGCTCCGGGGGACACCGCGGCAGGAACAGGCACCGGCGTGCTCATGTTGTTTGCGTACACGGGGATAACGGGGCCGTTCGGCGCAAATGCCGCGTTGGGTATGAGGAAAGCGAACTGTCCGTCTGTGGCAGGTACGATCTGGAAGCCGCCGTACACTTTGGTCGCGTCTGACGGTAAGCTGGCCGGCGGGGAGCCCCCTTTGCAGGACGCGGGGTTCATAGGGAGCACCTGCGGGGAGGAGCTGGGGATCTGAACCATGGACTGAGCGAAGGAGGGGTGCGTCGACCCGGCGGCTGGGGGGAGCTGGTGCTGGTGCTGATGCTGGCTGGGGTAGTTCATGGCGTTGATCTGCGTCATGCAGCTGGCCAGGTGGCCCAGGAGCCGCGTCCTGACTTCGGTGTTGACGCCCTCGCAGGTGGAAAGGAATCGGGTGACTTCATTCATGCATTCACTGAATCCTGCGCGATATTTTCCCAATATGGAGGGGTCAGTGTTCAGAGCAGCTAAAGAGAAACAGACAGGGGGGGAGAAAAAGCATGAGGATATTATTAGAAAAAGTTCGGAAATGTTGAAACAAGAGTGACTTTTATAGATGCGTTCAAAGTGAAGAAATAAATCAGAGTGGGATGTTGAACTTACCGGTCATCTGAGCTCTCTGCAGGTTCCGGAGGTGCTTCACTGTCATCTCCAGGATGTCTGCCTTCTCCAGTTTGGAGTGTCTGGAGCTCTGCGGGGGCGCAAAGCGCACCTGGTTAGTGTTACGCGCACAGTTTTCCCATGGCTGACACAGACTGTTTGGACGTTTATTAATATCCACGAGGACGGCTGAGTACTTACATCTTTTTTGAGCGCATCCAAAATGAGAGTCTTCAGCTGGCCCAAGCTCTCGTTTATTCTGGCTCGTCTCCTCTTCTCCATGATCGGCTTTGATGACTAAAAAGTGAAAGCAAGCTATTAAAATCACCACTTCCCGCACAGAGCTTAGAATGCCACCCTAATTATTATTGTTAACACTAATATGATTATTTGCAAGCACCAACCTTTCTGTGTTCAGATGCTGTCTTGGGCTTGTCAGGAGTTGTGTTCATGCTCGCCGGCGTCGCAGCGACCGGAGAGGATGAGGACTTTTCCATCATATCGGCAGGCATCTTTTCTTTCTTATTAGAAAAATCCAACAAAATCACAGCAAATTTCCATCCACTTGTGTAGAAAAATGAAGCTGATATTGTCAGTTAGTCTTTTAAAGTCCGTCTCTGTCGGAAGCAAATCCCGGGATGAGTTAGAATCCGTCAGTGACGCGCAGCAGCAGCAGGAGCGGACGCAGTTTCTCTCTCTCTCTGTCGGGCTCTCCGCGTGTGCCTTGTATTTATATCTCTCACTGCACGCGAACGGCTCGTGTGAAACTTCCCAAACTTTCTTTCCCACAGTAACTTTCAACCAATCAGGGCGAGGGACACGAGGCCCGAGGGAGGACGGCTCGTGGTCGGCGCCCTCCCATTGGCTGTTTGGCCCCGCTGGAGCGGGCGGCCAATGGCGCACGGCCCGGGCTGAGGGCGCAGCCGGGGAAACTGTCTGCAGTCTTCAATCATCGTAGCGTTTACATATTAACAGCGGAGCCTCTGACTGAGAGAGGCGCAAGGACCTCCTATCTGCCAGGCACGAGTTAGCGGCAAAGAATTAAAATAAGAGAAACGGCAACAACTCTGTCTTCCGCACATTTCCGTGTTTCTCATTAAACGTAGCAATGTTTGAAGCCCCGTTCAGAGGAAATCTCTGGGGTGCCTCCAGAAAGTTTTATGAGGGGTGACCAGATGGGGGCCACTAATAATCTTAATGTGGACCACCAAATGCAAAACCCATAGCAGAACTTCAGTGTTGTTTAAAAGATGGCTTGCAAAATCTCTGTGAGTTAAGGATATCAAGTAGCCACATACCAAAATCAACTGATTTGTTTTTAAAACACAACTTACCACAAAATATGGTCTTTTCTTCTCTTAAATTCAGACATAAAAAAGATTATATGCATAAGGCTATGCAGAGATGGTCCAAGCTTACACCAGTCCCCAAACTGTTGACCTTGGCTGGGTTTCTTGCGACTGCTGAAGAAAAGCTTCCCTACAGTATGATGCTGCCACCACCATGCTCTTCGTTAGGATGACACGTTCAGGGTGTGTTAGTTTTCCTCCACATCTAATGCTTTTCATGTTAGCCATTAAATTAAATCTGGATCCCACTTGACAGAAGGACTTTCTTCCACATGTTCAACTATATTTTCTTAAAATAAATTAATAGAAACTTTCCATTAATTTCCATCTGCTTTTGACAGTTTGGGGTTGACTGTCATTGGTTGAAGAGAAATGCAGATGACTACAATATATTGCGTTATTGGAAAAATGCAATATATATGAAAAGTTACAAGAAAAATATATGAAATATGAAAAGTTACAAAAATCCTTTTTATGTTTTATTCATACTGATAGCCACATGTTAAAGCCATTTACTCATGGGTGCTTCCATAAAATTTTTATAAGAGTCAACATGTATTCTTTGGAATGTCACCCTAACAACCAGCGTTTCATTATACCGTCATCATACATAAAGGGATTTGGAAATGGGCATTCAAAAGTCAACTTTAAAGCACAAAAATGACGCATATACATCAGGTAATAAATATTGAGCAGTTGCAATAATAGTCATTTCCCAGCTTAGTGTTTTTTATATAAAAGGATTCAGATATTTAAGAGTAGCAGTAAGTCCATAGCAGTAAGACATGCCTGTCCTAACCCTGACCAGGCAATCCTGTGTGCATTTTTTTCCCCAAAATTAAAATTTTCAGGCTAGGATGAGTTAAAATGATCACCTTCTTGCCCCCATATACGTTATACTACTACAGTACATAAAAGTCAGAAAATTCTATTATGTTTTTTCGATTTGGTCTGCTAACTCAAAATTATCAGAGGGCCCAATATGGCCGCCTCTATGCAATCTCGATACACCAGATTTCTGCACAATAGCAATACAATCTGAAACCACAAAACGTTATTTTAAAACTAGAGTTGATCAAATGTCTTCTGAACTCATCAGAAAAAAAAAAACACTTTAAGTTACGACTCAAACTTTGAAGGTCTGTTAGCCTCGTGCTTCATCTAAATTCTCTTATAGGAGCAGCCGCATGTCCACTTCCACCTCAGGTCAGAACTTTGCAACAGAATCGCCAGTGGGCCGAGCTTTGGTTTCTTTCCAACCGACTGGAATAATTACATTTGTAAAGGGAAGAACTTGGGATGACAACTCATGACGAGTTTAAAACCTCAAGAGAGGAACACGAGAGGCTGACTTCTGTCTCGAGTTATCTTTCGTAGACGACTGTGACCCTGCGCGCGCGCGCATCACTTCGTTTCCACGTTACACTGCAGCTTCTATAGGCCTGTGGTGCAGAATCTGCCACTTAATCATCCGTCGGTGCTGTGAATGTGGAGCACGTGCCAGGATGTTTTATGAGCGCGCGCTGGTTGGAGGTTTTGGCCGCCGGGCTGCAGGAGGCGGAGGAGGGTGCATGCGCGGTGAGGGGAGGGTATGTGGCGGCGGCGGTGGTTTACATTAGAGGGGAAGGTAAATAGCAGCTGCTGTTTTAAAAGCCTGGGAAAACCACGCCCACAGAGCGACCTGGATCGGGCTTCCTTATCGGAATGTGAGCCAGAGCAGAGATATTTCTGAGCCTGCAGAGCTCACGCCGATGCCTCCTCCTCCTCCTCCTTTCCGCCTGTGGCCGTCCCACAGCGTTCAAGGCTTTTGTAGATATCAGGTCGTAATTTCATTTCCTTATCTTTATTGTAGTTAGATAGGCGAAAGAGCAGACGGACATAAAGAGAGGAACACGATGCCAACTATCGCCCTTTGGGGTTTATAGAGGAGGAGCAGCTCTGCTGCATTCTTAAGGTTGTGCAACTTCACAAACAAGAACGCTTTTAAACTTGCGCTGTCTGTCATCTCCTACACTAAAAGTTCAGACTTATCTATAAAGATGTTACTCCCGAGCCTTAAACCTACCTGTTCGTTAATAAAATACAGAGAAATGAGAAGAGAAATGAAACGTTGCTGAATTGCATTTTGTTTAGCTTTCGTAAAGCTGAAAACACCGTGCGTGATGTTCGACAAAGATGAAAAGTGATTAAATCAACATGAAAAAAAAAAAAAAAAGTCAGACTGACACGCACAGGTTAAACCGAGCCTCACACACTTCCAGCTGGTGCACAGACCGCGACACGTGGCGCGCAGGCGACGGGGGAAGGCGCTCCTCTCGCCGGCTTGCCGCCTGGATCTGCGGGGCGTCGCCAGCGGTTCGCCGCAAGATACTGAATTTGAAGGGCAACCAGGAGGGGGCTGCGCGGGTGTTTAGACAGCCGACTGAGCAGGAGCGGCGCTTCTAAAACAGTTTGGGTGCTCTATTTGTCACACTTTCTTGTTGAGTGGCCAAATATGTAAGTTTTTCAGCTCAGACCCTGAGGTGACTAAACACACAACCAGTAAAACTTATTCACCCCAAAAAATATATTTTTATAACTTACCTAATCAGAAATATTAATAAGAAAAACAGTAAGATAGATAGAGATTGTGTTTTTTTTTTTTTCTCAAACAGAATAATAATTTATAGAATTTTTAACAGTCTCCAGTAAATAATCCAAACTTGTAAATGTGAATACTTGATATTTTGCCCTAGAAATGATCAAATCCAAACCAGACTATAATAAAGAAAGCTTATTTTGCTTTGTTCTTTACTGTATGTTTTCATACAGTGCATGCACTGCGCTCACAAGGAGGATGTACAAGTGAATAAGTAGAAATCATAATTGCAGATGTTTTTATCTTGCCATCCTGGGTAGAAAGCCACATTGACCAAATTAAAATAAAACATTGCTTGACCTTTAAGAGTTTAGTGAATATAGTTTTGAAAATGCAAAACTATATTTCACATGATTTGCAACAGTTTTTTAAAATTTTATTCTTATGTCATTTTTTTGGTTATTTAAAGGAATGCCCACAACCATTCTCCTGTACAACATATAATATTAGGAAAGTCCATAATGTTCAAAATTTAAATGTACCCACTACCCAGAAATGGGATTTCTAGTCATTTGAAAACTTCCCACAGTCACTCCTGCCAGGTTTTCCTCTAAAGTCTAACAATCTTGTTACAGTAAGAAGAGATATTTCCTATTGAACTACTGCAGAGTCACACACGTCTTGTCTGCGTAATTGACAAAGTGATGCTGGTGTGTACATGCAGCTTTAATCCCACATGTAAGCTACCTACTGTGCGCTGCCTCTGTCAAACACATCATCAACATCTCCTATTGTTGCGAGCTGGGTACCTGACTCATTTTTTTCCCCCCTTGCACACAATGGCACTGACAGAGCTCCTAAACAAACGTCTTGGTACTCGGCAGACAGGGTAGGTTTTGAAACACTCTTCGCCTGAATGACTTTCTCACGCTCATGTTGCAAGAGGTCTCCGGCTGTGAACTGAGTCACGGAGCCCTGGCTCTGTCACGCCCTCCCACTTTTCCCCCCTTGCAGGCTGAAAGTCTTATCGGGCGCACCTGGCCGCTCCGTCGGTCCCCGGAGTGTTACCTGCGCACCAATCTGTGGGAAACGGGCAGAATCACAGCGACCCGTGTCTCTCTTTTGTGAAAACCTTTGAGAGCGTATTGCTTTGAGATAATTGGCTTTTTTTTTTTAAAAAAAACATCACATCTCTGACAAGGAGCAGTCAGAAAAACAAAGAGGAACAAAATCTAAATGGTTTCCTCCAACCCTGATCCTTTTTTTTTTTTTATCATTGCTGCTCTTATCTCTTGTTTTATATCAGCTCTCTCTCCTTTTATCTCCCTCTTCCTCTTTTCATACCTCTGCTCACATTTTCCCAGGACTCATATCTTTATTGGTCTCTCTTGTGTAAGGACCGCCACACACTGCAATGTTGTACTCAGCCAAGGACCTTCGGAGTATGTATGAGTGAAAAAGTGTCTCACTGCCACACAGCGCCTTAATGTGTAAGCTTTGGCTGCCAGATGTGGCTGAGAAAGTTTCGATTAGAGCTAAATTGCAGATTGTGGTTAGAAATCTGTAGCGATAATGTGGCTGCTCCATTCAAACTGAGGATGGCACTGGTTGGAAACAGTCTGCTGTCCCAAAAGGGATGCCAGCAACAGTGTTTGACCTGACTTATCCAAGAGCCTACACTGTGATTAACACAGTCAACAAGACCTGCTTTCATTTCGTAGAAGAAGTTAGCAGTGAATGTGCAGCACAGTTGGCTTCAGACTGGATTTTGCAGTTCTGTTTGTAAATGCAAAAAATAAAAATCTCTAAATTCTGAGGCATTGGACGGTTTGTACTCATCTCTTTATTTTCCCAAGTTTTATAGAATAGACCAGGTTTCCATCAAGTGAATAAGTGATGAATCAGAAAGAAATCCTATTGTTAAAAGTAGAAAAAAACAATTAATTTAAGAAGAATAAAAATAGTTTTAGGTTAATTACTCTGCATGAGATGAAACAGAAACAAACTGTCAGTTAACTGACAGGTGACATACAGTACTGTACCAACTAATTTCTTCTCTTTTTAAGTCTTTGAAAGTCATCTTGATAAAAAAAAAAAGTCTCTCTTTCCTCTGTGAAGGTTTTTCAAAGTTTTTGTGTTGGTCTACTTTTAGTCCACAGTCCAAGGAGCATCTCAGAAAGCACTGTTTGATCGGTCACATGAAAATGGAAGTCAAAGCAAAACTATAAGCATTTCAAAACATGGCAGTCGACTTGCATTAACATTGACATTGATTGGGAAGTTCAAGATGAATCTGAGAAGCAGCCAAGAGGCCCATGGTGACTCTGGAGGATCCGCAGAGATCTACAGATCAGGTGGGAGAATCTTTTGACAGAACAACTATTACGACACATTTCCAGCAGCACCAATTCAAAGGGTTAGCATCCTTTTTTTCATACCCAATTCCCTGGGGTATGCATTTGGGCTAAAAATGCCAGAAGTCTGCTGACCACTGATCAGTTAGGGGGTGGTGTCACTCTCTAGCCAAAAACGACACAAACAATCACTATTGGCTTCAAAAGCAACTATTTACAATACTACGACCGCCATTTGAAAAAACTCCCACCAGCAACAGAGTCTGACAAAAAGCCACAGATCATGTCATACTACTTTTCTGTCTCTGGGACTGCCCATGACCACCTCCCCCACAGGAGCTGTTACTCGGTTGTAATGGAAAAGGAAACTGTGTAGAGTAGAATAAAGCTAAGTCAAGCTGTGCTTCTAGGTGGTAGTGGCAAAGGGCCATTAGTTGTACACTCTATGAACCTCACCGTTTGGGTAGAGTGGGATGAAGAAAGCTACAAGAAATACTATTTGCAGGTTGGCACAATCTATGTAGAGGTTTCAGTAAACATGTAGGGGGCGGTTCTCTGCTGAGATGAGACCAAAAGTGAAGCTTTTGGCCTAGAAGTGGAGAAAACCTTACTATCGTCATAGAGAAACACGGTACTAATAGTGTTATGCCATGGGGTTGCTTTTCATTAGCAAGGATAGGAAAGGTGGCCAAAGTTGATGAAAAGATGGATAGAACTAAATGCAGGACAATCCCGGAAGAAAAACTTGAGGCTGATGTAGAGCATGGAATAGCTTGGATCAAAGCTTCAGTCTCTACATGAACAAAGTTCACAGAGACATACCCCAAAATATTTTCTGCTGTCATTGCATAATTCTGCAGAATATGTACAAAGGGCAGTTAAAAACAGTTATATAGCACACTTTTCAGATTTTTGTTTGCACTTTGAAATGGTGTACTACTTTGTGTTGATAATTACATTAAATCCCACCAAAGATTCATGACTGTGACAAAACTTGAAACACGTCTGTGAGACACTAAATATACAACATTGTATAATTAGGTTGATCCGTTTCTACTGACTTTTGTACTTATTGATGCTTAAAGGCTCTCCTGAAAGAGCTATGAAAAGGATATATACATAAACATATATAAATATATCTATCCATCTATGTATGTATGTATATGTTCATCTATCTATAAGGGAGAAGTGGATTATGCAGAAGCTCCTAAAGTCTACAAAGGTTATGTATGCATGAAAGCCAAATGCACCACCGTTTCCCATCATGTTTAAGTCATGATGTTTAAATGCTGGCTGCAGCCATACAGAAGCAGTGATCAAATCTGCAAATTATAGACTCCTTACACTTTGAAAACAACACACTGTATCTAAACAAAATGCCCAAGAGAAGCTTTTCTTAGCTGAAGTATCACCCACAATCAGCCAGAGTGACCCATCACCCAGGGTGCTCGAGGTGTGAACGTCTGGTTACAGTTTACAGTGTGCCGTGCGAAAGCGATTAGCGTCGACAACTTACACAAGATGATAGCAGAGTCTGTTATTACTGATTCTGGAGTGTGCTACAGAGGGCTAAGTGAAGCAGCAAGTGAAAGTGTGCGTGGGTGTGTGTGTGTGCGTGCGATCTGACGCTTCATCCCAGTATGGAATGAATGTGTTGTTATAGTGGGAGTGAAGCAGGACCTGTGCTCAGCTGCTGTTAGCGAGGCCAGCCAAGGCTTGGAGAGCAGGATCAAAGCAGGGACAAAGAGAGAGGAGGAGAACTGACAGATCCTCCGAGCAGAGAGAACAGAAAGAGGAGAGACGGGAGGAGATGAGGGTTGGTTTTTTTTTTTTTTTTTTTTTTTTTTTGGAGGCTCTCCAGATGCAGCCGCACACATCGCCTGCCTCCCCTCATACACACAAACCGAAGAGCCCGAAGCAGCCTGGGAGCAAGGAAAACATTAAGTACAGTAAAGGTGCTCGTTTTCCCCCGTACGAGCCAGCGCATGCACGAACAACAACACACAGAGAGAGAGATCAGGATGGGTCACTGAAAGCCTCGCAGACACAGGAGCTGGGATCCGTTTTGGCTGGCTTCAGCAGGGAGATGTTTTAAGGCCTCAGTGCAGGGCTGCAGAGCAGAGGTTCCCCAGACAGCTGCCATGGCCTCCTTCCACTTCAGAGACCAAGAAGCTTCCTTTAGGGGTCCTGCTTCTCTTCCTCACCAGCATCAGCTCCCTGAGCTTCCATCCATCCACACTGCTCCTTCTGCTTGTTCTCGTTTCTTTCTTTCCTTCCATCTTTTCCTTTTTTTTTTTTTTTTTTTTTTTTTTTAATGCCTCCTGGAGCAGACCGGCGCTATTTGCATGTGTGGGGGAGGCGGTGTAGCGTCGAAGGTTAGAGGTCATGGTGAGTCAAACCCGGCAGCAGTGAAGAGGAAGTGGTTAGGGAGAGGACCAGTGAGTTGGCCTCAGTCTCTGGTTAGCATGCCTGAGGCAGGAGCAAACTGGGAATATATCTTCTGTTGCTTCTTTGTGATGTGAGGGTGGGGGTGAGGGCCACTCATGCAAATGAACCACAGTTTACTGGATGCTCTGACCGCGGACGTATTTTTGAACAATTGAGCAAAAGGAGAGATTAAAGATAAATATTTTAGAATAGATTTCAGCTAGATGTTCACAGTCTCAGTTTCTTTGTTTATGAAATAAAAAGTTTCTGGCCAAATGACGCAACACTGCATGAGTGAATAAATAAATGAAGTAATACACACACAACAGGAGCAGATACAAACACTGCACCCACTTAAAATAAGGTCTACACTTCATTTTAGTTTGACGTGTTCCAAGAGTTGTTCTTATAGCATTTTCAATTTCTTTTATCCTGGTCAGAAATATAATTTCATGCACATGGTGTGTTGAAAATTATTCTATTCTATTAAGATTTTATGTAACAGACCAACGCACAATTGTGCTTGGTAAGTGGAAGGAATTGTTCGAAATTTGGTTTTCAAAATGTTTTCCAAATAAAAACCTAAAAAAGTCTAGCATGCATTCATATTAATTCTTCTTTGCATATGATTCAAGCTCAGTAAACCACAAATTTCAAGTCTTATCAGAGATTCTTACTTGATGTAGATCTGGACTTTGACTGGACCATTCTTCCACATTAATATACTTAGATTTAAATAATTTAATTGTTTCTCTGACAGTATGTTTAAGGTCAATGTCCTGTTGGAAGGCGAATCTCCATCCAATGTCAAGTCTTTTGCAGCCTCTGTAAAGTTTTATTGATCATTCTGTATGTAGATGCAGAATGGTCAGCTTTCCTTTATCTGCTATTTTCCATGTGGGCTAAGAATTTTAGTTTTGCTCTGATGTTCTCAAAGAGCTTTCTTCCATATGTTTTCTGAGTCTCCTGCCAGACGTGTGACAAACTGCAAACAGGGCTTTCCTTCAGTCTCTGCTTTCTTCTTGCCATCTATCAAGAAAAATTGAAGATTGCAAAACTAGTTGAAGACAACAAACTTTCCTACCAGACCTGTGGATTTTTTTCAGATCCTCCACAGTTACCGTAAGGCACTTCCCCTCTTTTCTGATCAATTCTCTCTTTACCTGGGTGTCCAGTTTAGGTTAACACCCATTTCTTGGAAAGTTTGGCATTAAATTACAGGTACTTGAATCCAAATGTATTACACAGTTTTAATATTTTTACCTGTAAAAATTCTAGAAAATCCTGCGTCATTTCCTTCCTTTTCATAATTATGCTACTTTTTGTAAAGCTCTGATATAAAATCTCTATAATATACTATTTTGTGGTTATAAAGTGACAAACTTGAAATGTCAGTGGGTATGAATATTTTTACAAGGCACTACATTTTTACATTCCTGTTACCCAGCATATTTCATTTGTGCTCTGTTTGTCCTTAAAACGCTTTCAAACACATCTATTGCTTTCCCAGATTTACCACTCGGAGCTGAATCAATGTTTAGTCAGGATTAATGTATTTAAATGTGTTCATACAAAATCATGTTGACTCGTCTCAAAGCTTGCAGCTAAGGGGGGGCAAGGCCACTTAGGCATTTTTGTTAGTGATTCAAACGTTTCACAGCTCTTCTCCATTATCCCATCAATTATGATCAGATCCACATTAAATGAGTGAGACAGAGGAGTTTCCCTTGTTTACTCTCAGCACATTTGAATTACAGGTTAACGAGGCTTCCCAGTCTACTTCTGAGCAGACTGTTTGTTGACTGATGGTAGGAAGGCCAGCCTTTGAAGATCCAGCTAGCATACACACAACTGACAGCTTGGAGCCGTGAATCAATTATCTCTAATAAGCCAACTTTGGTGTAAACAAATACAGCCAATATCAACAAACATCTCTTTGTGACTCCAAAACACTGATTCAATCACACGTTGAAGATGGGTTTTGTTACTTCACAGGAGAATGAAGAAAGGTTGGGTTAACTAGTGACGGACTTCACAAATCTGACCTGCAGAAGTGGGAGGAAGTCAGACATTGTTGAAAAAGAGCCAGAAAAACTCTGCTTAACAGTTTGACAGTCAGTCCTGGAAGGAAAGCTTCTAGAAGGTGCAAAAAGTCCTGCTGGGTGAAGGTTCACCTTCCAGCAACACTAAACATAGAGCTAGAACTACAACAGACATTTTTAATCAGAACATATCTATATGTTAGAATTGCCTAGTCAAAGTCCAGACCAAAAAGCGATCTATGGAAAGCCTCGAAATCTGATGTTCACAGATACTCTCCCTCTAATCTGATAGAAGTTGAGCTATTTTGCCAAGAATGGGGCAAAAAGTAAAAGAGCTGCAGCTATAACTGCAATGAAAAGTGATTAAAAATTACTACAACAGCATCCCAAACTTTTCTAAAATTTTATTGAGAAAAGTTTTCTTTTAACTTGCAAGTTTTGCATCACATTGTATTTGTCTGTCACAAAACGCGCAGAATTTGTGGTTATAAGTAATAAATGATCAAATATAAACTATCGATGGGTATGAGTCATTTTTGCAAGGCACTGCATTTGTAGTTAAAGCATTAGTCCAAAAATATTTTCACAGTGGGAATCAGCTGAAAATAACTTCATCACCTTGTTTTGCTTGTAGTGACTCCAGTTAACATTTATGAAATTTCATCGTTTCGCCGCTGTGCAGCAGAGATGCCCTGGGAAGCCCCAGAGCCATTTATTCACCTCCTCCTCCTACCTGGGCCAAGGCCAACCTTATCATACAAGCGGGTCTGAGGATTACTCTCCCCCCTGAGCAACAGCCTCCCTACAGTAGAAAAAGGGCAGGTTTCTCTCCCTCCTCCGTTTCACCTCCAGCCCTCAACCCCCTCCCTCTCATCGGCCCTCAGCACTCAACCTTTCCCGTGGGAGTTTGGAAAGCCAGGATAACCTTGAGACCTCAGCTGGTATGCTGCCAGAAACATTAAAGTAATTCCCTTCTTTTCTCTTTCTATCCTCACCTCTCCTGTACAGTCCTCACCCCATCTCACCTCCTCGCCCTCCCTCTCTCCTGATCATCAGCAAATTACTCAAACCGCAATTTTTCCCTCCCTCCTTTTCGCTCGTCTTCTTCTTCTTCCCATCAGTTTAAGTTCCTCTTTTTTTTTTTTTTTGCCGTCTCAGCCTCCTCTGATTGTTGCTAAGATTATCCCTTTTCCTCGTCTTCGACGGGAGAGAAAGGGCGGGGGCTCAGGCGAAGTGAAAGAAAAGGCTTGTCACATGATCTCCTGCGTAGCTGACTATTATCTGTAGATTGTCGAGCTGCCAATTTCAATTTAGCCAGCCCTGTTATCAGGCCAAAAATAAACGCCTCATTTGAAAAGTGAAAATCAAACTGTCCCGACAGGGGGGATGACTGACGTTGATTGCAAACTAACTGTTTTGGTGGCAGCCTGCACTTTGTGTGGCTTTTGTCTCTCGCTCACGTCTCCCCTCCTTATGCCCCCTCCACGTTTCTCTCTGTCGGCTTCACGGCTGTCATATTCCTTTAGTGCTGGAAAGGTCAGGTGCCGCTTGCTGCATGCAAGATCTGAGAGAGCTGGGATATTTAGCCACCCCTCCCTTCTCCACCTTACTTTGAGCCATCCATGCGTCTCGCTGCGCGTTCCCCTGCCCTGCCACCGGCCAGCAGCAGCAGCAGTGGTAGCAGGTCGAGTTGCACAGGAATGCGTTTATCCCCTGTAGTTAGTTCACTCCTTTCATGTTCCCAGGTCCTCCAAGTTGATCTGTTTTTCAGCACTAAAAGGGGAGGGCCCCCGTGCTCCAGCAGGACAGCAGCAGGGATCTGTTCACAGAGTTTATGGTCAAGGGAAATGATAAGTAGTGAAGACAAGAGGGAGATGAGCGAGTGAGAGGAAGAGATGGGAAGAACATCAAAGGAAAGAGTAATGATTTACATCTTGTCCAAGCTGGAGTACATTTTCACTCGCCTGCTTCAGTGCAGTAATGTTACAGTAGACTCCCTTCAGACATGATGGGGGGGGGCTTTGTTCAGGAGTTCAGACCTGGGGCCTTTAATGTGGCAGGCAGATTTCTGCAAGGAATCAGAGAGAGTTTACAAACAGCCAAGGTGGGCTGAAGAATTTCCCATGACATCATTACTGATGGGGCGTTGAGACGCTGTGAACCAAATCCTCTCCGAGG
Source organism: Girardinus metallicus (assembly GCA_903067095.1). Taxonomy (NCBI): domain Eukaryota; kingdom Metazoa; phylum Chordata; class Actinopteri; order Cyprinodontiformes; family Poeciliidae; genus Girardinus; species Girardinus metallicus. The sequence goes on from CAEGAE010043477.1 coordinate 15,865, forward strand.
CTTCACACACAAACACACACCCCCACGCACCCACGCAGGTATGACCTCATCAGCAGCACATTCCAGGTTTCACGTTACTGCTCCACCAAAAGTGTTGCTTCCAGTCACGTTAACACACTGCTAAGACCCCCGACTACCACACCCAACTCGGGTCCAGACTGACCTTTTGTTCAAGAGGTGAAGAGTCAGGTACCTGTTAGCTCTGCTTTTGTGTTTTGAAAATATAATTATTTTCTTGGTTCGGCGTATTTTTACTGGGACCGTTTCTGATCATGAAAGCTTTAAATGTAGCTTTCAACATATTTTTTCATTTATTAAGAGAAAAAAAGTTATCCAAACCTGCCTATTAACTAATAATACCACTTTTTGGCTGCAATACTCATCACCATGTGTTTACAATATCTGCCAATGAGTTTTTTACGTCAGTATCCTGTTTTTCTTTCATCATCTTTTAAGTCAACCACACTGGTGATTTTGCAGGCACAAATCAATGCCACAGCATCTCAATCAAATTTATATTCAAAAATTAATTTTCAGACGTCTACGGTTGAGAGCTTCATTATGGGAAATTGTGCTGCCCCTAACCACCCTCCCAATGTTTTTCTGAAATACTGTCTTAGTTTGAATGGGGAACATATTTTTTAAGAAGTTTCTACTTTTGTCTTGTTATTTAGTCAGCAGGATATTTTCTGAAAAGTCTAGGTGATCATCAAGGTGGGTACAAGTATTGAGTTATTTTTGGCCTCCAGTGGTTCTTGACCTGAAAGTCCCCCGCAGAGGCCATTTTGTCCAATTTCGTAGTGTTGGTCACAAACATTGACCTTAACTGAGGTTGATGAGGCCCACAGAGCTTCAGATGTTGTTCTGAGTTCTTTTATGACCTCCGGGTTGAGTCAGAGATTTGCTCTTAAGGAAATTTGCTGTTTCCGTAGACTGACCGCTGCGGAGGAGGTTCCCCGCTGCTCCATGTTTTTGTCATTTGTGGTTAATGACTCTCAATGTGGTTCAGAGTTACCAAATCAAGAAGCCCTAATTGGGCTTTGGAGTACGGGGCAGATAATTTAATCCAATAAATTAAAAAAAAAATTAAGTTTAACTTAAGTCAGGTGCTGGTCTCTAAGGGGTAAATGTCAGCAATGCAAGAAAGAATTGTTTATTCTAACAAGAATGGAAATAACTCCCAGTTTGCATAATATTAAGTTATGCAAAACAGAGCCACGGTGTGTTGGCTACTTCACAACTGTATAAAAAGAAAATTCAGATTTGTTGATAAATTCTTTTTTACATTGCTTAAATGAAAAGCTTACGTGGGTAACATGACCCAAAGGATCAATAAATGGAATAACTTATTTGAGGCTTTGTTTACAATACACCAAAATATTAATGAGCAGCAGAGAGCATCTAGCTCCTTATACATTACATATTAGAGTTTTTTGCTTCATGATTCAACCTTTTAACAAAGTAAGGCACTGTGAGGGAAGATATTTTAAGTAATGATTAATTAGGTCAGTAATTACACTTTTCAACCCTTGGCCATCATAGTTTTTAGTGTCTTACAGACGGTGCCTAAACTGTTATAGCAAATTTAAAATCCACATGTTCTCCCTCAAACATCCCATCATTCCTCCTACCTCTTAATAATCCTGAAAAATGCTTTTTAAGGCACCCTAACCTTTGAGGGAGCTCATTATTTGACCACGAATGGCTGTGAGTTTTAATATCTTTAACTTTTATGGTTTGTAAGCCACTACTTGCACTGACTCTCGAAATATTTACTTGATAGTGGAAGCTAATCAAAAACGACACTGACCACAGGATTTTCTCTGGAGGTAAAGGAGAAAAACACACAAACTCCACACTCCCTCTTGCAGGGTGTCTAGGGTATTAAAAATGAGAGCAACAAAGAACGCAGTAATTTTATTCCAAGGTCTTGTTTACAATTTTAAAATGTTTTGGTGGAGTGAGGCGCTACCTGTCCTTGCTTTCTTTACCAAGTGAGAAGACATAGACATTACCATTTCTTGTTGTGCAGCTTCTTTTGCCTGTGGCACAGTTGGCGTGGATTGTAGGGGGTGCAGCTACTTCTCTACTGCCTCCAACTTTCTGCCTTGTGCGCTGACTTTAATGTCAGGACATCCACATCTTGCTTTGCTGCACTGAAACAACTGATGAGGGTCAGTAAACCAACACGCTCTGGTTATTGTAGTGAAAAGAGCAAAATACAAACTTTTACTTCTGGGAAGTAGAAGTTCACCTATTCAGACTTGTACTTGTGCTTTGGGACAAAATTGTGCCGTTTCAGATTTCTTCTGTTGCGTCTCCTGTTTTTTCAGGTTGTAAGATTAAATTGACTTCACTAATTCAGATTTGGATGAAATTATTCAATTCATCCCACAGGTTTTCCACCTGGAAACTGATATGGTCATAAAAATAGGTTGATTTTATGTCTAATGACGTGTTTTATTGATTCAGCTAATTTCCTTTTCTGTTGGCAGAGACTACCCGACTTAGATTTGAAATATTGTGGTATGTCAAATATCTCATGAAGCCTTTCACTCTAACAAGGTTTCAAAGATATTTGTAAAAAACACCCACAGCATGACAGGTCCTCCACCCAATGCAACAGCTTCTTTTCCACATATTCTCCCTTTTTCTCCATGCCGGACATTCCTGGATGTTTCGTCATAGAACTAAATTTTAGTCTCATCTGACTGAAGCACACAAAGTCTTACTAGTGTTTGGGAAAGTCCATGTTTATATACTTTTTATCGCATTCAAGCAATGTTTTGGTGGAGTGAGGCGCTACCTGTCCTTGCTTTCTTTACCAAGTGAGAAGACATAGACAAGCAACCATGGGTTGCTTGAATCTAAAGGCAGTCATAGAGATTTTGCCATTCAAAAATTATAACTATCAGTCAGTACTGCAAGATTGTTGAGTTAGAAACAAAGTCATAATTTGATCCCAAATGCAACAATTACTCTGACTCAGTGATTCTGTTTGTTCTGCCAAGAGTTCATAAAAAGGGCGTCTCTGTGGAAGCCAATGTCCTGAAGGAAGGTGCTTCTGACGGATTAAACACCAGCCTATCAGATCCATTTGAGATAACATCTGTCAAATGAACCACTTTACCGGCTTGCCTGACAAACTGTTCTGGCCCCAGTTATCTCGAATTCAATCCTCATGTAGCGCACAGATCCCGAGCAACTTGAAAGAGTTTGCCTTTGGCACAGTAAGCCACATAAGAGCAGTCGTCTCAAGGCAGAAAGGCAAAGTGCAGGGCAGGGACACAGATTGTTTGCCACGTCACTGCTGAATATTTGAAGTCCTTTTCTCCCCCACCTGTTGAAGGCCAGCACAGGGCGTTGCAGGTGTTCACAGCGGAGCAAGTCACGCGTGGTAGGCAAGAAAAAAAAAAAAGCCAGTCAAACAGGATTTAGTGATTTGGTGGTCTGTTAAAGGTCAGCAATCAGTGGGGAAGACTTTCAGGCAATTATAACATACCCTAAAAAAAAAAAAAATACAGCAAAGATGATGATTTAAACTTCTTAAAGTATAAACATATGCTTTATCTCTCACACTTTTTTTTTTTTTACATTTTGTTGGCATACATTTCTAATCATTATTTAATTGTTATATCGTGTGACTCCTGTGCATACAAAAGCCTCACAGTATAAATGCATCTATTCTGTAAATCCCTCAAAGGTTTGGAGAACAATGGTGCATAACGAGCATCATAGAGACAACAATAGCCTAAGCTGCTTATAGACTGATGTTCAAGCCATCATCCAAAGGAATGCATATGGTACAGCTGCAAATCTAACAAGACAAGGCCATCTATCCAATCGGACAGATTGGACAAGGATAACATTTCTCTCAGAAACAGCCTAAAATAGCCCACAGTAACTCTGGAGGAGCTTCAGAGATTCACGGCTCAGGTGGGAGAATCTGTAGACACATCTGACCATTAAAGTGGACAGAAATAAGATATTGTTGATAGAAAGCCCCGAATCGTCCTGAGTGGAGTTTATCACATGTAAAAGTCATGGAAAACATGTAGGAGCTGGTACTCAGTTCAGATTTGACTAAACAGAAGATTAACACTGCACAAAGTGACAATAGATAAATTTCTGTTTGTTATGCATTTTTGATCCTTGTGAAGCACTTTATGATTTTATATCTTGAAAGGTGCTATATAAAGGTTTTACTCATGTACTTAGAGTAAAACTGAAAGTCTTTACTGAAAGACTTTCAGTAAAGTTTCACAAAGTAAAAAATTCTATATAAAAATATATTGTTATAAACAACGTATCATTTTCCTTCTACTTTTTGTTGGCACAACACTTAAAATCTCAATATAACATGCTATAGTTTATTGGCAGAATAAAAAGAAGGTCAAGAAGAATGAATACTTTTGAAATGAATACACTATGACTTCTGTTTGCACTAATGTGTAGCACTAGAACTGCCTTTTGTTTCCCACACATCAGCAGAAGACTCCCCTGAGATGGCCGTTAATCCACCTCTGCCCCCACTCGGCATTTGCCCACCTAGCCATTCCCTGTTCAACCTTCGACTGAGGGGCCACAGCTTATGGTAAAATCCTCACTTATGCAACAAAGTAAAAGGCTCCAGCACCTTTGCCTTATCCTTTTCTGGACTGAATGTAGACACTCTGTACGCTCTGCCCAAAACTCCCATTCTCATCTCAACCAATGAATTATTTCTGAGCTTTTAGACACAATTCCAGTCCAATTCTCTGACTCCATCCTTGGTCCTCCCATCTTGGTCCTCTTACTAAGTAACTTTAATTGTCCTGAGAAAGTCACGGTTGGTCCACAGGACACAAAGCACCAGTTTATAATTAATGTTACAGAGGAGGGATTACAGGAAGCGCTGCACAGACTGATCTAAGAGGCTGTGACGGGAAGAGTGTGTGATCTTCCTGCTTCAGCCAGACTCAAGGGGTTTGTGTGCAATCCATCAGAACAATTGAGGGGGGATCCCCCTTTCGTGCTCAGGCTAATTTATGCCTTCATCCCTTAGACCATCAGACATAAAGCACATCTTCTCTAAACAGCACAGGAATGTGGGCAACAGGTTTAATTTAGACCCAACAGTTTAGTTTGTGTGTCAGAAGAATCAAAGAGGGGTCCCACTGTCTATCCCTCTGCTGGGTGAGGGTTAGTGGGTGGCTATGGAGGTGGGAGTCGCTGGATGAGAGGTGGGACCAGAACTCCCATCCTGCCAGGTGTGAGGCTAGCGGCTATGCATGTAAAAACAAGAAGCACTGCACTCCTCTGCACAGCTGAGGCATTGTATTGACCATGGAATATTCATGAGACAGTCCTTTAGTTTCTGCAAAGAAAACAACAGTTTTTAACGCATTTTTCCATAAAAATATTATAAACCCTGAACCCTTGACCTCGTTAGCCCTGCCGATCACAGCTGCCTTCCGCAATCCAGTCAGATAACTGAAAGTCATTTGAAAAAAATAGGAAGTGCAGCAAATAGGTGGAAAAATTCAAATGACTCCGATGCCGATGAAGACGGAGGAGGCAGAGGTGGAGGATGAAGAATCAGTGCGCTCTGAACGGGTCCCGCTCTCTGGTACCAAGACAGGAGCCCGGCTGCCTGTCTTTCATCATCAGGTTGCAGGATCAGAGCGTGTCTCACACACAGCTCCACTGTTTGCCCGGGAGTGTGTGTGAATACATCTGTGTGTGTAACGAGAGGGCACGTAAGGGCCCAGACTGCCTGCAGGCCTCCCCCCCACGCAGATGAGCCGGGGCACAGGAGCACTTGGCAAGCAGAGGGAGTGTGTTCATAAGTGTGGGTCGGTGCATGTTTGTGTGTGTTCTCAGGGGAATCAGGGTATGTGTGGTTGAGAGCACGGGAGGGATGTAAAGGAGAGAATGAGTCAGCCAGGGAAGATGTTTCATGTTTCTCCCACCCTACCTCTCTTTTCTTCATCCTCACCTTGCGTTTTGTTTCCTCATCTCTCCCCTGATACACACCCATTCCCTCCATCCGTCCTCCCAATCAGACACATCCCGCCGCCTCTCGCTCTCAGACGGCAGCAGCCGGGGGCCAGGAGCCTGCTGGCGGAGCACTGCATCGATTGGTTCCCATCTGTGGGGGTAGATGCAGGCCCACACCAGCTTCTGAACCTGGAAGTGGTGGCAGCAAATGTACAGTAAGGGGCTCAGGGCTCCACCTGGTGCGAGTCACCAAAATATGCAAAAGACTGAATACAAATTGCAGGTAACTCCTGGTCACAAACAAGCTCACAGCTGGCAATACACAAAAAAGATGCAACTGTTCAATAAAAGGCAAAAGTTTATTAAACTACAATATAGTACATCATAAAAAATATGAATACCCATTAAACTTTATTGCACATACACCAAGAAAAATCCTGAAAGTGTGATAATGTAAAAGTGTGAAAACTCCATTAATTTTAATATTTTGTAAAAGTACTTTTTGCTGGAAGTGAAGCTGTAATTCTCTTGCTCCGTCTTTATGGCAGATGTTCACAGCTTCAGGCTGAATGTTTTTGCAAATACTTCTTTCCGCTCTGTTACTGAGAGTGAAAAGTGTCTGTGACATCGATTTTTAAGCCCCATCGCAGATGTTGGTCTGGACTTTGACTGGTCCTTTTTAACACATGTATATGCTTTGATCTGAACAACTCCATGGCAACTCTGTCTGCTGGAAGATAAACCCCTCACAATTAGTATACCTTGATACTCATAACCACCTAATACCTGCAATCTACATGACTCTTTATATGTTAAGTTGGTTTTGAGAGAGACAAGATGGAAACTATTTGCAATCAGGCAGAAAAATAATTCAGCTAATATTGTTTAAGTTGGCATCTGAACTATAACAAAAAAATATTATAAGATGCAGAATGATAACTGTAATAACTTCATTACTACGTCCTCAGGTTTAAATGGTCTAAATAGCACCAAGCCTGCACCCAAATCACCTGTTGGACGCCTCAGATCATGATGGTGTTGGACTGTTAAAGACAGACAATCAAAGACACTATGCTTCAGATTAGATCATAAAACAAACCTTTATGAGAGAGATGTGTGCACATATCTATATGCTTTTTAAAAAAAAAAAAAATCAGCACAATTTGGTCTGGAGAGAGTTTCTATTAACAAAGCTGCCAACATCATAACCTAATCTCTGCAATATGCCCTGTAACGGTTCAATGCTTCTCATTCATTGGATGCAGCAAAAGAAAAGCGAGACACATTGGGAATGGTTGGGGGCTAAGGAGGGGGTTTAATCCTACCAAAGCCCCAATCAAAGTGCAAGACATAGTCAAGGGGGGACCAAAAGGGGAGGAATGGAGGCTTTTAGAAAAAAAAATGTGGGCAGTGATGAAAAGCCAAATATGCGACATTCACAGAAAAGGAGGCCCGTCGTCGGTGAGCGGAACCTTTGAAGAAGAAAGAGTGGAATAGAGGGGGTATATGTGTGAGTTTTGAGGCAGAGGGGAGGGGGTCACTGTATTGAGGCACATTATGTCATGGCAGTCAAAACAGCGTAAGTTGACAGGACGGGACCCCTGCCGGCATAACCCATACACACACACACGACCGTAAGTCCTACCCTCCTCCCCAGCCCTACTGGCAGTGGAGCATGCAGAGTGTGGGAAACAGCGGCCAAGGCACGCGCCAGATAAGATCTCGCCTCTCCGGGCCTCTCTGGAGATGCAAACAGAACCCTGTTGGCATGCAGCAGTGCCCCCCCCCCCCTCCACACACACACCGCAGAGGAACACACACCCTCTTTGACCACTGTAACCCCCACTGACCCAGCACTGCCATGCCACAGAGTGCGTGTCCTCCACTTCCTCTCTTGTCTATGTTTATGAAATCACTCAGCCCACAGATTGCTCCTTTCCGACATCCTTGCCTCCTCAAAGACCACCCAGTCAAAAATGAATGAGCTGATGGTGAAATGTTCACGTAAATGAGGTGTAAAATGTGTTTACTGGGAGCTGACTCTTTTCAGGACAGTAACACCTATACCATTTATAACAGTATATAATCTAATGCTGTTATTCAGATCTGATCTCATGGTTTTTTATTATTTCCTGAGGATTTATTTACTTGACAAGGATAAGTGTGTAAGATAATGGATGGATGGATGGATTTATTTCCTTTTGTTCAAGTAAATGTAGGTCTTAGCTATACCAGCAGAGAAATAAATAGATGAAAACAATTCGTATAAGACCTGGATTTTTACACATCATTACCTTTTCAATAACAAGACAGCCATTTTAGATGGAATGTCTTGCATTGGTATGCAAAATAAGTTCCAAGAAGGTAAAAATAAAAACAAACAAACATAAAGACACAGTGATTAGCTCGACTCGCCTACTAGAACTTCTCCCAGATTCTCCAAAATTGGAACTGCTCAGCCCTGCGACCCTGCAAGGATAATCACGTACAGAAGGATGGTTGAAACTGGCAGGTAAGACACTGACTACTGAGAAGTACAACACAGAATACTCCTACAATATGTCTATTTTTAAATAAGAATTACCCTTGTTTACAGTTTGTGAGTTTAGCAGTATAAGCAGATGCTGGGGTTTAAAATGTGACTTGTACCTGTAACCTGATCCATCCTTCGGAGGGAGAAGCTGAGATCACAGCTTGCCAGTATTGTCATGATTTTGGGGCAGGCAGATTGCTGATGAATGAGGCTTTCAGTCTGGTTTTGAGCTTCAGGTAGTCAGTGACTACAATCAGACGGAAATATCAATGTCTGTGTTAATCAAATAAACACAAAACTCCTGTAATATAGCAATCAAACTAAAATAGAAAGGAAACTATCAATTTGAGTTTGTGAAGGAATAGTTGAGTTTCACTTCAAAGGAAAGTTCTTGCAGTCTAGTTTTTAAATTAAAGATTTTACGATGCATTTCTGTTTTTAATCAATGAAACAAGTCACTACTAAACCACACACAGAGGAAGTGGTTATTTTATGGTGAAAGTGCAGCGATACCGGTCTGAAGCTCAGTTATTTAAGACTCAGCAGTGGAATGAGGCTATTGGTTAACTGCAGTGCAGTGGTAATCCTTCATTCTTCTAGGAAAATATTCTATGTACACACATGCACACGCACACCCCCACACACACACACACACACACACAAACCCTGCAGAAATATGTGTATATTTTTGCTCACACTAATACTCACACACTCCACCGCACACTCCTCTTGTACAAACAATATTGGCACGGAACGCGCAGCCAGACGTCCTCTCACACTTTGCATGTTCACTAACAAATTCAACCTCTTCCCTTCCCACAAACCAAATATTTACCCCTCGTTCAGATACGGGCCAAAACGATGGGGAGGCATTTCAGCACTCTCTTTTAGTCTTCAGTCTCTCTTATACTTCTTGGTTTTAGCAAACTGATGATTTTTAAAGCTTTGTTTTTGTACATATTTGCATAGCATTAAAAAGCTACCCTTTCTCTTTTATTTTTGGCAATGACAATAGATAAATGTAAAAAAAACAGTGGCTATCACATTTTATGAACAGCATTTATTCAAAATCATATCTAGAAAACGTGTTAGTTATGGTGACTAGAATGTCTTTTTGTCCACCCATCTATTCTGAATAGCTGGCAAATAGGCCCATGGTAACTCAGGAGGAGCTGAAGATATCCACAGCTCAGGTGGTTGCTGCCCAATATTATACCCTTTATTGTTTAGCGACAATTATATAAAAATGCAGTAATCTATCATCTGTTTTGGCTGCTGCTCAGAGAAATGATCTTTTTCAATATGCCAACTAATTTGGGATTTTTACCAGCAGCAACAGTCTATACACAATTGACATCTACACTGAGATACTTCCTGGCTCCATGTAAAGCTCTATTTCTATTATATATTCTGATCCTGTCTTTACATTTCAGTCTTATGAACATGCACATCTGAGAACCTGCAGTAGAGACAATCAGACATCGAGTGTTAATGAGAACTAACGATGGATGGCGAGGTCATTTGGGCTTTCGCAGTGGATGGAGCCCATCCAACACGAAGACACACCCCACCCTCTTTCTAAGCTCCCCTGTGGTAATTGGGCCCTCACATCAAAAAGGCTTCATTAGAAGGACTCCAGAAACCACTAATCCTGTGGCTTCACAAACACGGGACGAAATGGTTTTGTGGTTCACGGCATCCACCAAGCTGAACAAAACATCATAAGGAAACATCAAAGCCAACAGCAGCCAAGTTGCGCAAACTTTAAGACTCGATTGTATGCGAGTCATTGTACTTCTGCTATCTGCTCATGGTGGCGGCTGAGTGAGGCAGACATTTTATTTGCTGGGAAGTCATTTGGAAACAAAGGAGCTCTTCGACTACCTCTGAGAACATCAGACTTCAATGGAGAGCAGATGCCACTTGTTCACCACAAGGTCATAAATTCACACTTTGGAACAACCCCATTACAAAGACAACCTGCTTCACAATCGCCAGCGCAAGCTAATACCAAATCCAGCTTTCTGTGGAGAGAAAAAAAACAATAATTATCTGAGATATTTCATGTAAGGGTTTTCTCACCTCACCCTTTATATATAGTGCTAAAAAAGGCTAATGTATATGCTTTTTCAATGTCAACATCAAAGAAAGATTCCAAGAGTAAATGCACTTTTTTTTTTTTTTAAAATATGATTTTAGTTATAAGGGGAAATTAAAAACTGAACCTTTGAGAAAATAACTTGCCCTCAAAACCATATTTCAGTGTCTGTGCCACTCTTGGATGCAACAGCTGCCATCATTCATTCACAATACCTGGCATGAGTCTTTTACGTCACTGTGGAAAAAGTTTGATCTGCTCTTTGAAGAACTGTTCAGCCACAGTTTTCAAGCATAAACAGCATATTTAAGACCAAGTCACAGTATCTCAACTGGATCTCGGTTCAAACTTTCACTTTTTTTGTTTAAACCATTCAAAAATGGACTTGATGGTGTACTTTGGTTCATCGTCCTGCTGCACAACCCAAGAACAATTGAGGTTAAGATCATGAACTGATGGCCGGACACTGTCCTTCAGGGTTTTGTACTTGAGAGCAGGCTGTGGGTCATCCAAGTCCTAAGGAAGTGAAGCAACTCCAGAGCAGCACGCCATCCCCACTGTGTTTGTCTGTCTGTATGATTTTCTTCCATGTAATGAAAAGTTCTTGTCTTGTCAATCCACAAAACATTTTCCTGAAAGTTCTGGTCAATAACAGTCGATTGACAATTTGGGGATGGGAGAGTATATTTTTTAAATGGGACCAGGTTGAACTAATATTTCCTCAAATTAATGCACAATTCACTCTAAACAATATCTGTGGCTGATATTAAATTGTGTTTGAAAAAAAAAAAAGAAGTCTGGGCAAATACTTTTTCATGACATTGTACAGTAAATATTTTCAATGCACTAAGCTGTTTGCCAGCTGGTTTCCTGATGCCTGCACATACATAAACAGACACAAAGAAGCTGGCAAAAGATGAGAGATGAAACCACACCTACACATCAGCCACTACCCCTGCAAACCTCCTCATACTCGTACATCTAAACAGAAATGTTCATTCCCACCCATCCCTTCCTATCTCGACTGCCCCAGCCACAATGAGGCCACAGCAGTCCAGCTGACCTCTCCAGTCTCTGACACAATCTCACACACACAAACACAGAAGGACTGAGGATGTGCTGAGAGGCAAGAGACCTCCAGCTCTTAATTAGCAGGAAGTTGCTGTGTCAAGGAGTCACGGGCATGCAGTGCTAAACGCAGGAACCAAAGAGGTTTGTCCCTCTTTGGTTCCCTGCAGTGATGCTTTGTTGTCATCTTCCTACAATCAAATCTTTGTGCAGCCAGGATTGCAGAGGTTTTCCTCCCAGCTGTGTTGATGCTCTGGTAAATAAAAAACACATAAACCATCAGATTCACATGCTGACCCCAAAGCAAGAAGAGGAAGGGCTAGAAAAGGAGAGCGGTAGGACATCCTAATTGGCACTTTGGGAAACTCCAAAGCAGCGAAGGAAAAGATGTGGCGGGCGTCTCTTCGTCCTCTTCTTATGCCATCTGGCCAGGATATTTTGTGCCCATTTCCTCTCCTGAATAGCAGTAACATAATCAGGCATGAATATGTGCATGAGATCAACTGTGGTGGCTTCAGAAAGCATATCTTATTTTTATAAAGATTTCATTTAATTTGGTGGGGACAATGCACAGTATTTGACATATCTGTAAATGCGCCAGATTTAGCCAAAAGGCAAATTTTCATCTGTTGTCCCTGGACAATGCTCAATTTGTCTTGCTAAAAGGATGGCGATAAAAAGTGCAATGAGATTTCACAAAACTCTTAAGATTTTGTCTGGTGAAGTAAGTACAAGTTACTATAAAGAGCGCTGAAGTGAAGGTGAGACTTTTGGCTTGACACTGTTTCTATGACTGACACTCTTGTTATGAAATAAGAAAAGAAGTAGTTTGAAAAAATAATTTTCTCCAAAATGTTGCTGATACTTCTTGTTCCTTTCTTGTAAACACAAGTTTGTTAAGCTCCAAACTATTCATATCACTGACAAATTTTGATTTAGAGTTATTTTGAACAAACCAAAAAGTTTCTTTCTCATTGAGGCCGACACAAGTAGCTTCTTGAAACAGTATAAGGTGTAAAATACAATTTATGATTCCTGACGCCTTTATTTTGTTTGTGAAAATAGGAAACATAAATTCTTAGTACACTCAAAAGTATGATGTAGCTTTCATGACCCCTTGCCATGCCTTGTTTCACCACAAAACCTTCAGACGAGCTCTACAATAAATGATTTAAAAAAATATATTGTTTAGGCAGGACAAAAGACAAAAAGGGACAAAGGAAATATGTAGCCACTAAACCACAATGTAAGCCTAATTCTACTTTTAATCTCTTTATTGATCGCATTTTGTGTTTAACTTCTTTATCAGACCGACAGAATGAAGTGGAGTTAGTGTCAGTCATCAGGACACCAAATCAATTCAGAAATCAACACAGTCTGTAAAATCTGTGTTGTATTAATATTAATTTCTTAATATTAATTGAGAAATTAATATTTCTTAATTTCTAGATAGAGGCTGAAAATGTTTTTGCACTCATAATAATCAACTCTATAAATGCAGCCTGCACTGTGGCTCTGTTAACTTGCAATAAGAAGGTCCTGGGTTCAAATCCTGGCCTGAAGTCTTTCTGTACATGCTCCCTGTACATATGAGGGTTCTCTCTGGGTACTCCGGTTTCTTCCCAACAGCATGACTGTTAGGTTTAACCTGTGTGTGTCTATATTGCCCTGGCCCAGTTGACACCCTGGTCAACTGGGCTAGGGTGTGCCCTGCCACTCGTTCAATGACTGCCGGAGATAGGCACCGTGCCAGATGAGTAACTACTCTTCAGTTTCCTGAGATTCTGCTTACAATGTCGTGTTTCATGGCTGGCTGTCAGACGGCATGCATGAATCAAGAATCACTGAAGCAGAACACATACTCAAACACAATAAAACAGTCACTGTAGATTATGTTTCACCTTGTGTCATCTTAGCTCATTTATCAGGTTAAACCACGTTCAATGTATATTCTTCTATGTACAATGATTGGTTAGATTGTATTTCTGTGCATTCATAGACAAAGTAGGTAAAATGATGATTTTATCTCTAACTGGATTGTTCAAACAAGAACAGAGAAAAGAACAAGATCAAAGGGCAAAAAGAGCTGAAAAAAGTTTCAGTGCTCCACTTTAGTTAGACACCTTGATATCTGACATTTTCTCTGATCAGTATAGAATATTCAGATATATTTGGGAATTTTAAGCACCTTAACAACACCGTTTCTCTTTTAACAGATGTATTTTTTTGTGTCCTGACTACAGTATAAAATATACAGTGAAATGATAGTAATGAAGTAGACAATCAAACAGCACTTGGGAGTATGTTAGCTTTAAAAAGCATGGGAGATTGGCTAAAAATCAGTGGGATCAGCAACACCAATTCATCAGTCCATGTTTAGCTGGCATGGCAACCACCTGTTGTACTGGCTAATAGGTGGTGGAAGTACCAGCAAATTTTTTTGGTCGTAAATTTATTTTCATAATTTCAATTTGCACAATTTTATGGTTAGTGGAAACACCGTTGGTAACTTTGAAAAGTCATTCATGCTGCTGTGCTGTATACCTGCGGGCTGCACAACGCACAGGGCAGCGGGTGTGGGTCAGAAAACCTCCTAGCTGCGGTCTGTTCGGTGGCTGTCAGATTGACGGGGTTAAATACGGGGAAGCACATGTTAAAGACACACAAATGTGGAACACATCTGAGCATGCTCCCTCTCCTCCAAAAGCATGGGTTCTGTTTCTCCCTCTCCCTCCTTCCCTGAGTGCTTGTGCTCGGCTGGCGGCAGGACTGAGGAATGTGTGAGAGCCATGTGTCAAATCCCCAGACTGTGGGAAAGTGCTGCTCTCTGCTGAACTCCCTCCTCCCACCTATCCTCCCTCTCTCCTCCCTCGCTCTCTCATTTTGTTGGACGACTCTCCAGGCGCGCGCTCTGGCCTGCTCCGTCGCTGTGTGAGTACGTGTCTGCATGTGTGTGTTTATGCGTGTGGCTGTCTGCCTCCCAGGACACAGGAAGTGCGCTGAGAGCGTCTGCCAGTGGCATGGAGCTGCTGCTTCTTGCAGACAGCTTCAATGCCAACACCAAGTTCTCAACAACACACACAGACATTCAAACTCAATCGGGGAACTTACTCGACTTCTCATCAGGAGACAGAAAACCAGAAGGGAACTTGTTCTCTCTCTCTGTTTATCTGTATCCCGTTTCCCTTACTTTGCCTTTTCCTGCCAAACACAAACACTGACATCATTCACTGTATGCTTGCACCATTCTCGTTGTTTAGTTTCTCTGTATCTTGCCAAAAAAGTAAGTTAAATAGTACAAATCATCATCCAGCACACTATATCTATGAATCATGCTTCTGTAAAGCATGATTTGAAAGTCCCCTGCCAGAAGGGAGTTCATTTACCATGAAGCACCTACACAAACAAATAATGCATTATTACATGCTATAATTTTACGGCATGCTACTGAAATGCTTACTTTGGGCCATGTTGTGTGCAACATGAACAGAGCAGGCTTCCCCCAAGAGGGATTTTTTCCTCTTCATCAGTGTTATTGTTATTTCTCCAGTCAGCTGGTTTTACAGCAACACGTGTCAATCATCCGAGCCTCCTCCGCAACAGGACCTAAAAATATCCTCCTCACACCTGCCGTGCTTCGCCCAGCCTGCCCACGTGTCGTAAAACAAGTATGTTCTGACACGCATATGCTTACAGATTTGATCTTGGACAAGCTGCTGCGACCGCTTTAGCAGTCACTGTTAAAGTGACTGCATCTTCCTCCAGATGACGAGAGAAGATCGGTTGTTTCCTGTCTGTAACATCAGTGAATAACAGCAGACCTCAGCTCAGTTCTCACAGCCTTAGATCTAAAACACTGTGCCCCAATCACCCAGCTTAACCTCAATGGTGGGAATCGTCATCTGGGACTTTTTATAAAACTTTTGCCATGGTTTTTGGATTTAACATTTGTTCCCTAGTAACTGCCACAGAGTATTTAAGCTTCAATTCGCAAACAGGAACTCCTGAGACTGTTAATCTTACGTTATCATGATGGATGCATCTCAAATACTTTTTTTTTTTTTTTTGACTTTAAACAACTACATGAGAATGCGGTATGATGATGGGAGATGAAAACATAGCAGAAAATCTCAGGTTATCAAAATATCTGATGGTGTTTATAGGACTCTAGACATCTATGTTTTTTATTTAATGTTAGTTAGTTACCTTATCCTGCATATGATCAACCTATAATGATAATTAGGGAAAAATAGGTTTTTTTGCTGAGCTACAAATGATGTGGTTGTTTTTTAAACCAATCAAACAAAGGATCAGGTACCGTAGATGAAAAACCAGTGTGTGTATTCTGGTTTGCCAAGGGAAGAAGTTTCCATTCAGTGTCAGTACAATGTGGACTTTGTCAAACACAAACAGCTTTCCTCAGTCAAATGCAGATCTAAAATGACAGTGGACCACTGCCTATTCCCTGTTCAGTATTCATCGATTTTTCTGTGGAATGTCACTCCAAATTATTCACGGAAAACCTGCTTATTTGTGGATTTTTCTGTAGAGTGTATGTAAAATATTCCAAAGCAAGTGTAGTATGGGAATCTTAAATATCTAGGTGCATTTCTATAAGATATACTCTGTCCTGGTATTTGCAAAGCAGCCAATCTAAGAATGCCATTTGTTCCCCTCTGAATTGATTAAATGAACCTATAAGAGCAGAAATGAGTGCTAAGATGGTTTTCACTCTGCCTATTAAAGCATATTGGCGTTTACTTGAACTAATGAAATAGGCAGCTCTATGGACTTTAGAGTTTCGATTATTTGCTTATTTTAGCAGGCAGTTGTGGAGCATAAAGCCCCAAATACCAGCCATCTACTGTATTCCAGAGATCTACTCACACAAATATTTGAGACAGGCACTTTGGAAAATAAAGATGGATGGATTTGTGTGTGTGTGACTTTTTTGTTGTTTTGTTTTTTTACCAGTGAAGGCTCTGGGATAGGTGTTTTATATCACTACCAATGGGGAGGATGAGTGGCCAAGGATTTCACACACACACACAAACAGAGAGATCCCTGGCTTCCTCTACTAGTTGAATAAGCTGTCTCTGTGCTATATTGGTTGGTTTGGGCCTCCCCCTCCTGCGTTAGACCTTGCTGGGCTGCCAGCCCTCAGTCTCATTCCCACACTCCCATATCTGGCTCTGGGACTGGTGCTGGGAATCCCCACCATCACAGTCACACACTCCCACAAACACACAACCTTCCATCAGAGACAAACGGGGGTGGTCACTGAGTCTCTTCAGCCTCGCTCAGCTCATGTTGTCCCATCCTACATGTTGGCATTTAATCAGCACAAAGTAAAGTAGATGTAGTTGCGGGTGCCTTTCTGGTTCTTTAATCATGTATTCTTGTTCTCTAGAAATTATCCCACATTCCTAAATTGTTTGTGGCTGAAGTTTTGCCTGCTGTTCTCTCCAAAGTGCAAAGCCGATGAATTAAATCCAAGGCACATACAGTTCTGGTCAGAGGTTTACATGGGCTCATCATTGCTATAAATGTCATCTTGATTTTAATCTTTTAACAATTTATTTAAACCATTCTTTTTCCCTTATGGATTGATTGTACATCTGCTATGATTTTAAAAAAGAAGAATTGGTGCACAAGTTTGAATGTAATGTGAATTTTTCCTTTTCCAAACATGGTCAAAAATATTCAGATTCAAATATATAGAGTAATTTTCAAAAGCAAGGCCTTTGTGATGCAAATAAAGCATGAGATCATAATTAGATCTTGTAAAATATTCTTAGGTTTGAAAACCTAATCTTTACTCATCCAATCCCATCAATTATTATTATAAGGATTATTCAAAGATGCATGCCTAAGTAAATTGGTTTTCCATTTTCTTCGCAGGTCTTTGGTGCTGAAATGCTAGGTGAACTAAAAATCCCCAAAAAAGATTTAGTTCATTTCATTTTTAGAGTAACTGTTTACTTTTAGAAATTATTCAGTCTAATTTTTACTTCCAAATTACCAACATCATTCTTAAGTATGTAAGTTTTACTCTTCATCCCGGTTTTAATTTTGACATCTACTTTATTTATTTTGCTTAAACGGTATACCTTCTTGACCTTGAAAAGTTGACCGGTCAGGTAACATACTTAACGCAGGCTTAATGCTTGTTAATCATAACTCGCTCTAAAGAAATAACCCTGATATCCACTGGTCATCTTTGGTCTGAGCAGAAATCAGATGTAAATTATCAACATTTATGAATTTTAGTGGTCTGCAAAATGCAACCCAACAGTGCATGACATGAAAAAAATGGCAAAGACTAAAACATTTTTAAATAAAATTAAAGCTGTAATTGATATGTGATTTGGAGGCCTATTCCAAGATAATCCACTGTCCACAGCTGTTTGGTAGTCTTGGAGTTTGTGTGGGTGTGTAAATGTGACCTTCATTAATAATAACATAACATTGTTTTCTTTTTTTCCCTTCTAGGTCTGATAGGAAGCTACACACGCCACATACCACAGAGAAATGGCATCAGTGTTTACACTTCAACTTACCAAAATGCATGCTGGTAGTCCAGAATGAGAAATGCTTCTGGTTTTAGAAGAGATGAAGACAGATAATATTTCTGAGCTACTAATTGTCCTTATTTTAGAAAATCCAAACTATCAGTTAGAAACAAGTGGATTGCTGAATGCAAATGCTGTGGCTTGGATTTCTAGTTGTTTTGCATCTGTTACAAGTCGAAGTTTAGCACCAACCTTTGACTCTACCTTATGTTTAATGTTCTACTTTAGCACAAGAAAACTGCAGAAGTCACTCCTGTTCTTTAAAGCACAACATTTGAGTCTATGCTAATTTGGCAAAAAAGTTACTTCTAATGCGTGTCCAAAAGCTAGCTATGGGTGCCAAGATAGACATTCATCCTTTTTAAGATATTTAA
>CAEGAE010043485.1:0-27832 GCA_903067095.1 Girardinus metallicus
AGAACATGCAAACTCCGTGCAGAAAGACCCCGGGCCGGGAATCGAACCCAGAACCTTCTTGCTGCAAGGCAACAGCTCTACCAACTGTGCCACTGTGCAGCCGTGCCTTAACAATTTGATTCCTATTTTTAGTGTCCCAATTCGGAAACTATTTTTAATTCAGAAACTTTGTAGATTCTGTTTAAATTATGTGACTAATGAGGAAAACACTGTAAATAAATGCAACATTGATTTAAAGCAGTTTTACACAGCTTCACACTGAATCAAATTCCATCAGTTTATTAAAAAAAAAAAAAAGGTTTGTGCATCAAATTCTGCAACTTAATTGATCAGTTTTAGGTTTGCTTACTGGATGGGTGTTTCTTGAATAACAAACAATATGAAAGAAATATTGAAAATATAATTATACAAAAAAATTTGGTTATTCATTTATATGGCATATTTACAGCAAGCTCAGCTGATCAAAGTGCCTCACAACAATCACAAGTAGATAAATGATAAACCGAAAAATAAAATGAAGCTTATTAAAAAATAAGACAATTATAAAATTGGCAGAAAAAGGCCAAAAAGTAATAGTATGAATAAAAATCAAGACATACTTAATTTCAGCTGCAGTGATTTCCCAAAAAACCTCAAATCAGTGAAGTACTAATGTCCGCCTTATTTTCTTAATCTGGTGTTGATGGCCAACACCAGATAATCCAGATTAAAAAATTAAGCAGACCAAAACCGATTTGTGTGCATTTCGAATCGATTCATAATTCCCTGAATTGTGATTCTCTAGAGAACTGATTTTTATAATGTTTTTCTTTTCTGCATCACAGAAACCATAAGGGTGGTAAATTCTCATGATTTCCTTTAAGAAGAATATTTTTTCCAACTTTCTCTGTTCTGACTTGTCGTGTGTTTGATTGACAGCTGTTGCAGACGCCATCAGAACCAGTCTGGGACCCAAAGGAATGGACAAGATGGTGAGTCGGACATACTTTCTTTAACTATTGTCTTTATTGAACGAGGTTCGTTAAGCGGAGGCGTTGTTGTTTCAGATCCAGGATGAGAAAGGCGATGTGACCATCACCAACGACGGAGCCACCATCCTGAAGCAGATGCAGGTGCTTCACCCGGCTGCCAAAATGGTGAGACAGAAACTTTGCTTTGTTTCCGTTTTCATGATCTGACAACAAAAAATGAATTTCCGGTTGGAGTGAAATTAATCAAATGTGTGTGTGTGTGTGTGTGTGTGTGTGTGTGTGTGTAGCTGGTGGAGCTGTCCAAAGCCCAGGACATTGAGGCTGGAGATGGCACCACCTCTGTGGTAGTGATTGCTGGAGCGCTGCTGGATGCCTGTTCCAAACTACTGCAGAAAGGTAAAAAAACCTCAGAACTGAGGAAAACCACGCTGCCATGTTTAGATGTTTATTACTGCAACTAACAGTCATTTTAGTAATTGATTATTCTGATCACCAATCAGAGGAAAAATTGGCCCATTTTGACTTTTCATTTCAGAAATATGCGAGTAAACAATTCAGTTCCTTTTCAAATGAGAAAATATACAATTTATTAACTAACATGTAATTATGTAGCATTTAATTTGTGTATGTTTGATCATTTGTAGCAAAAAAAACAAAACAACTCCTAACATCAGCATGTGAGAAGCTCGACTTAACATCAGTACTTTGTAGAGCTGATCTGTCATGTTTTGGATTAACTGATTAATGAACAAAATATGCTTAATTTATAGATTTATTTATAGTTTAATATGCTTAAACTATAAATATATTTTATATTGAGTCATATTTAAATTACTAAGCAATTTCCCTTTGAGGATCAATAAAGTATATTCTACTTTATTCTGTTAATAAGAGATTTGTTGTTGTTTAGAACATTTTCATAGACAAAGGTCTTTTTTTTAATGTCTTAAATGCAAAATTTTTAATATTTTTTGTACCATTTTGATTTAATTACTGCTCTGAGTGTGCTGTTCTTTCAGCAAATTGACTTTTTGAGTCTGCATACTTAATCAATTACTAAAGTAGATGACGATTATTCCAATAATCGATTAACTGTTTTTAGGGTTATTTTAGTTGTTTTGTTTCAGCTCTCTGCTCTGTGATTGGTCAGGAATCCACCCGACCATCATTTCGGAGTCGTTCCAGAAGGCGGTGGATAAGGGAGTGGAGGTCCTCACCGCCATGAGCCGCCCAATGGAGCTGAGCGACCGAGAGACGCTGCTCAACAGCGCCACCACGTCGCTGTGCTCCAAGGTGGTATCGCAGTACTCCAGCCTGCTGGCACCCATGAGCGTGGACGCGGTCATGCGAGTCATTGACCCGGCGACGGCCACCAGCGTCGACCTGCAGGACATTAAGATCATCAAGAAGCTTGGGTAAGTTTCTTGTTTTATTTTAACAGTTGGTTTTGCCAGTTTCCTTACTGTGCAAGTTGTTCCCAGTGGGACCATTGATGACTGCGAACTGGTGGACGGACTGGTGCTAACGCAGAGGGTGGCTAACACCGGCGTGACCCGAGTGGAGAAGGCCAAAATCGGACTCATCCAGTTCTGTCTGTCCCCTCCCAAAACTGACGTGAGTTTAAAAAAAAAAATGGCTGAGATTAAAATAATTACTTCTTAAAGATAGTAATAGTACTTTTATTGGTGTAGAACCTTTTTAAACAAATGTTACAAAGTGCTTTACATACACAAAAGTAAACCAAAACATCATAAGTGACACAAGAAACACAAAAAGTACATCAAATCGATTAAAATACATAATTAAGATGACAATAAAATAATAAAAATACAAATGGGATTCAAAAATTATTAGTACATTATTAGTTTTAACCAATCAGTCGACCAGGAATCAGAATTGGCCCATTTTCCTTTACATGAGTGTTATTGATAATTTGCGGCTCAAATACAGAAAAATCAAAAAGTGTTTTTAAGTTGAACAAAATTGTGGTAAAAGTTGAGGGCAATTTGTTGTTCACACCTTTTTTTAAGTGTTAGGATTTTTGGGATTAATAATTTATATCTACAATAACAGAATAATTTTGAGTTGATATGAGTTACAGAAGTGTTTTTAATTTCCCTTTGGTATTTATAAACTATTTTTAAGTTGCCATCTTGACTTTTTTGCTATATTTATCAACTTTTCAGACAAAATAAATGTTGTTGGCCAACATAGGAATTAACATAGATTTCTTTAAGGATTGGAGTTAAAATTAGGAAAAAAAGACACATTTATATCTGCTAGGAAGAACCAGATTGGTGCCTTTCTAATTTTCTCCTTTTTCAGTGCTTTATGATTAGATTTTTCTATTTCTATAAAGAAATTGTTTTGAGTTACATTTTTCCTCTTGGACAGAATGAAATGTTACGCTTAAATTTTTTTTAATGAGCAAAATTGCACAAAAGTAAATGTTGGCATGACCTTTACATGGCAGATAAATGCTAATAAAATAGCTTTTTGTTACAGAATCGAAGCACAAAATGCATTAAATTGGCATAAAATACTAGAATTTGAATTCAAACCTCCAGATTACTCTCCTTCATTTTAAAACTCTCCTTTTTAACATCAGACAAAAGAGTTTTTTTTAATCCTGTTGTCTTTTGATTTGCAGATGGACAACCAGATCGTGGTGTCGGACTACGCCCAGATGGACCGCGTGCTGCGGGAAGAGCGCGCTTACATCCTCAACTTGGTGAAGCAGATCAAGAAAGCCGGCTGCAACGTCCTGCTCATCCAGAAGTCCATCCTCAGGTGCAGAAGTTAAAAACAACAAAACACAGTTTATGGGTTTATGTTGGGATGTTGTGTTTGTTTGTTTGTAACTGTGAGCGGTTCTGTGACAGAGACGCCCTGAGTGACCTCGCTCTGCACTTCCTCAACAAAATGAAGATCATGGTGGTGAAGGAAATAGAAAGGGAGGACATCGAGTTCATCTGCAAGGTGAGCCTAAACTCTTCCTATAAGCCTTGGAGTTTACACTCAGTTAAATCTATTCTTCTGCTACTTATCGTAGACGATGATGCCGAAGAATTAATTTAGCTTTGTTTTTATACATCTAATGAGGCCTAAAAAATTTTTTGAATCTGTTCTTAACATATTCATTGTTGAATAAAGCTTCTATAAAATAATAAGTCTTTTTATTTTTGCCACAGACTATTGGAACAAAGCCCATTGCCCACATTGATCACTTCACCGCAGAAATGCTCGGCACGGCGGAGCTGGCAGAGGAGGTCAGCCTGGACGGCTCTGGGAAACTGGTCAAGGTATGATCACTAAAACAATCCTTCATGTTTCAGAATGAATTCAGGATGAAAATAGCTCCATGTTGGGGCCACTTTGTTGGGGAGTGAAAGGCGGCAAATAAGAAAACAAATCATCACACCGAGCTCTGTGTACATCTGCTTCGTTTGGACCAACGTTGGAGGGTTCTGGGCACACCTGCATTACAACGATCACATATTCTGATTTGTGATTTAGCCACCTTTCTCTCCCCTACAAAATGGCGCCCAACGTGGGACCATTTTCATTTCATTAGTGCAAAACAGCCATACAGCATAATTATTAACATAATTTATCCCTTTACAAGTACAGTGCTGTGTGCTACATGGAGTGGATTGCGAAAGTAATTTTTTAGATTTGCAAACCCATTCAATATTATTGATGGAGTTTATTTCAGTAACTCCATCACCTAGTGAAACACAACATATACATTAAAAAGAGTGTCTTCTTCAAATTTGCTGTAATACAAACAGCTACTGCTGAATTTACAACATGTTGGACCTGAGTTCTGCTGGTGGTAAACCTTTGTAATCTCTTGTTGCAGATCACCGGCTGCACCAGCCCAGGGAAGACCGTAAGCATCGTGGTTCGGGGATCCAACAAGCTGGTGATCGAGGAGGCTGAGCGATCCATCCACGATGCTCTGTGTGTGATTCGCTGCTTGGTCAAGAAGAGGTCAGAACTTTTTTATTTTAATTATTTTCTCATTTGTAGTCCTGATTGGTCTTCAGTTTCCCCCTCTGACAAAGGCGCTCCTGCTTTGTTTCCTTCTGCAGGGGCGTAACAAACAGAGGAACATTACAGTAGAAAGCTCACCTTTATGAACACCTTGTTATTTTCAGCATCTTGGCTGGAGAGCATTCTCACAAATATAACAAACCAAATTAAATTAAAATCTGAACGAATTAACAGAAACAATTATGTAAAGACTACATAATCAGATGTCTCCTGGTTTTGTATTTCTGTTAATAATTGTTTCCGTGTCTTTAGAGCTCTGATAGCTGGAGGCGGCGCTCCAGAGATTGAGCTGGCCGTGCGTCTGGCCGAGTATTCGCGCTCCCTGGGAGGCATGGAGGCCTACTGCGTGCGGGCGTACGCCGATGCTCTGGAGGTCATACCCTCAACGCTGGCTGAGAACGCCGGGCTCAACCCCATCTCCACGGTGACGGAGCTACGGAACAGACACGCACACGGAGACAAGATGGCGGGCATCAACGTCCGCAAGGTTAGCACGCTTTACCGCAGCTGTTTACACAAACAATGCACTCCAGACTCGTGTGTCCAGATACACAGCTGGACATCAACGCTGCAAAAGAGGCATTTGTACTCAATGATGTAACCCCGTGTTTTTCAGCCAGGGGGCGCTGTGGGGGCCTAAGTTAGTTGGAAGAAATTCATCAAGCTGCTTTGTTCCTAAAGCAATCAAGAAATGAAAAAATGTCTGACAAGAAAAAGAGCAAAGAGCAGCCCAGCTCTGGAGAACTCTGCTGCTAAAAATCACAAGAACTGTTGAAATAAAATAGAAATCCATATATCAAATATAAGATATTACATATTTTCTTATCAAAAAAGTAGATTGTGATTTAAAAATTGTATTATCTGGTAATAGTCATAATATTTTATCTGATTGAAATTTTCCACCACACAACTCATGTCCATCCAGACTCAGAAAGTATGAGGGAGCATTTATGCTAAATTAATTTATTATGGAATAGTGAATAAAAAAAACATTCTAAAAGTTCCTACATATTTTGTATCACTGTCTGTCAGTTTGCACAGTAGATCTCCAGCCAGAGATTAATGCTCTTTGTGGGGTAAAGTTTGTGAACCCCTGATGCGACTGACGTGTTTTCTGCTCGTATCATAGGGAGGAATCTCCAACATCCTGGAGGAGCTGGTGGTTCAGCCTCTGCTGGTTTCCATCAGCGCTCTGACTCTGGCCACAGAAACGGTCCGCAGCATCCTCAAGATCGATGATGTGGTAAGATGTAGTTTCCTACTTTAATGCGGCGGTCCTCTGTTGGTGTGTTTTTGTTTTAAAAAAATGTATCCAATGCTTCACCTGTTTCATTTTGTGTTTCAGGTGAACACTCGATAAGTCTGTCCAGCGAAGCGTCGTGAAGTCGGTTCGTTCTGTGAGGGATCAGAAGACCTGAACATCTGTTTGCTCAAATTTCATCTGTAGTTGTTACTTTGCCTAATTTAAATAAAAAAGGCTTTTTTGTTGACACTCCAGCCTTAGTTTTTTTTATTTATTGCTCTTTGCAAAGATGAAAAGTTCAAATCCATGTTGTAGGTAACAAATATGTTTACTTTAGATTTTCATGACCCTCATAATATGAATTTATATAATCATAACCTGATTATCGAAGAGAAAGTGTGAGTTATTTAAGTGTATCAACATTAAAATGTTAGCATAAAGGCAAAAACACAATGAATAATGCACAAAAAGTTGATCGTCAACAGATCAAGAAACCGATTTTGTCCTGGAAAAAGAATGCAGAAAGTATGGTCATTTAAAAGTTGATGCTTTGTATTCTAAAAAAATCAGTTTGTAATCTTCCTGCCCTAATTAAAAATAAAAAGCTTCCATCTGTATCAGCAAAATAGGATTCTCTATAAACCAAGAAAATCATGGACAACCGTGACCATCCTTTTCATGAGACAGTCTTGGGAAAACAGTGTCTTCAGTCAGAGGCTTATCCAAATTCGCTGCAATACAGACTGCCTCAAGAGACCTTATTTAATAGCCATCATTATCTATAATAACTACTTAAGAGTTATTAAGTAGTTATTACTTGAATTACAACATTTAATTTTCACAGTGAGGCCACAACTGGCTTAAATCTTGCTGGTGACCTAACACTCGGAAATATGTTAAAAGATATTTTCATTTAGTTTTTTGTTTCACAGTAGTTTTGTAAAATCCCCAACATTCTGGGGATAAAACACTTCATCGGGTATATTCTATGTAGAATTTTAAAATGCATTGTTTGAAGAGTAAAAGCCATTTAATTGTATCACGTATAACCAAATTAACTCCTTAATGACTAGAGTTGGGTCTTAACTAATTACATTTATTCAATTACATTTTCTTCACTTTTTAAAAAAAAAAAAAAAACTTCTAGGAGTATTTTTACTAAGCTCTACTTTTTACTTTTACGTGAGTAATTTTGTTATGAAGTATTGCTACTTTTAACTTAAAATTTCTGGATTCTCTATCCTCTGATTGAAAAACACAAAAATTCACGCACACCTGCAGTTTCATAAGTTTTATACAGAAAAAAATAGATTTGGAAGAATTTTAATTTCGCTTTATTTTCTTATTTTTTATTACTTGGATTTGAATTATCATTTTGGTCCTTAAAATACCAACATTTCCACTTAACTTTAAATTATTGGTCCGCTGAGTGTGTAATTTTTATATATTAAATTATAATTTTGATCAGTTACTTACTTCTTTTTACTTTTACTAGAGTAAAAATATGTTGAAGTGAAGCTATTTTCATTTAAGTACAATTGTTGGGTACTCTACCCACCTCTGTAAACGAATTTTGCTCAAAAAGGTGAAAAAAGATTATTTATTTGCGTTGACGTTTTATTACTTCCTGATATGTCGTCACTTCCTTCGCAACCAAGCTTCTCCGTTGCTAGGCTCACTTTGCGCTGCCTCGAAGCCGAATCTGCTTGATTCTTCTAGTCTCCATCGTCGATAATTTAATTTAACATAAACAAATTTAACTTTCAAAGTAACTTTAACAAATCTGACCAACCGTCATGGCGAATCCTCACCGTACGAACGTTCTGGTGGCTTCGTGTCTGAAAACGCCGGTTGACCCGCACACCAAGGCTCCTTTAGCTTCATACGAGCGGGAGAGAGTTCTGCCCTACTCGGCCACGGGCCACCTGGACAACCGGGACTACGAGAAGGAAGTACGTGCGGTGGGAAAATGATGATATAATTGTTATTTATTGTAATTGGTCATTAAAAAGTGTCTGTTACTGATCTAAAATTGTAAAAGTCCTTGGAAGTTTTAATTTGTAAATTGACTGCAGGTTTTAAAATCACCTTAAATTGACTAATGTCTCAACTGCATGCTTTTATTATAAGGGTAAAATTATTTTTCAGTATATAATATCAGAAGGGGCTCACTAACGTACTACCTGAATGTTTTTTTTTTTTTATATTTAAAAATGTGATTTTAAATGCCAGACTAATAACAACTTAGACTGAACCTGGTCTGACCTTATGTGTGTCATGGAAAACACTTGATCTCCATAATTTGCTTTCCTGACTATTTAAGGATTTCCGTCATGGATAGATTACTAGAGGTCACATTCAGTTGATAATCCCAATCTCTTGTTTGTCCTCTGGTTAAATCTGCCTTTTTTTTCCCCCATGCAGGTTGTTGATGTCTGATTATAGGTTGTAGTAATGAAACCAAACACCTGATTAAGGCTGGACATCAGCTGAACTTATTTAGACTAGCCTGCCTTTTTCTGTTTCACCATCTGGTCCTTGTCACTGTCGCAGTGGGATAATAGGCTTAGCCCTGTAGGAGCCTTAGCGTCACTGGGTGGTTGCATTGTTCAAACGTTGCAAATGTGGTCCCGCAATATAAAAAATGAGGCTCATTTAATTTGGAATGAGAGGCAAACATTTTCATGCTGCAAGTAATGACCTTTGATGTGAGTTTGCATTGGGGTTTTTTTTGTGATATTTTATGATTTCAGTTGGAGTATGAGGATTTGGGATCGGATTTCTGTTATGACGACTATCTGGGAAAGGAAGACCCTCGCATGGGGGGTGGCCATCATAGAGCAGCAGCAGACTACCTCGACCTGAGTAAGATCTTCTTTTCTAACGAGGAATACTACAGCAAGCTGGAGGAGCTCAAAAAGGCCCATCTGCGCACCATGGCTGAACTGGAAAGCATGTATCAACAAAAGCTGCAGCTCAGGTCAATGGATCCCTTAGATATGGCAGCGCTGGAGCCAGGGCACAGGTGGGTGGCTTCACACTCAAACTGTTTCATGACAGTTACATTGTCTATTCTTTCACACTTTTAGACGGCTTAAAATAGACAAAATAGGAAAAATTGTAATGATAAATTCTTCGTTTATTTGCTTTTTTTGGTAGACTATTGCTTGTATAACAGAACAGTTTAATAAGATACAATGCGTGCTTTTTTCACTTTAAGCCTAACAGTTCATCTGACACAAAGTGCAAACTGACCTTGGAAAAGTATTTGTTCCTCTTGTAGTTTTTCTGTCTTACTGAATTGTATTAATGTTGTTAATACAAAGTCACAGCCTTACATTTATCCTCACTAGCCTTTCTTATATCCAGTTACATTATCGGTTATTGCTTTGGGAATTAAAAAGCTATTGGTTATCTGCAGCGGTTTAAAAAAAGTTAATACTACAACGCATGTAAAACAGCTAAAAGGTTATGAATTGTTTATAAGGCAGCTGTACAATTTGTTTGTGATGATTATACTGCAGGTAATTTTCACCTGGTCAGTAAGTTGTAAACACAACATTGCCACAGTTGGATATTAACTAATTACATTTACTCAAGTAACCTTTTTGAAAAAAATTACTTTTAGGAGTATTTTTACTTTTATTTTGGTATAATTACTACTCTCACTTGAGTAAAATTTCTGGATACACTACTCACTGTGAGTAGCTTCACCAAATGAAAAACAAACATGTTTCAACCAAAAATTCATCACAATCTGCAGTTTTTGTTAGTTTCATAAGTTTTTTACTGAAAGAAACTGATTTGGAAAAAACAGCAACTTTTGCCTAATTTTATATTCTGTTACTTACATGAATTATTGTCATTTTGATCCTTAAAATACCAAAATTTCCACTTAACTTTACGTTTTGGTCTGTCTGATTGTGTAATTTTTAAATATTAAATAACTGATCATTTGATCAGTAACTCAGTACTTGAGTAGACTTTTAACCAAATACTTTTTACTCTTGAGTAAAAATATGTTGAAGTAGCACAATTTTTGTGTACTATTCCCACATTTACCAGATAGAATATCAGAATAATATGCGATTGCCATATTAAAATGTCTCTTTTCTTTTTACGTCAGGCTGCTCTGGTCAAATTTAAACCCTGTAGCTTCACATCATCCTTTGAGAAAGTCGCACTCCGCTGTTGAGCTCCGGTGGATCTCTGGGCAGTCAGACTCATCCGACGAAAATGAACCTTGGAGTAACACGGTGGAAAAAGGCCTTCTGTTCTCTCCTAAAGAGTACATCAAGAACATGTGGAAGGACTTCAAGGTACCTTCCAACAATCACCGCATGTCCTCCTCCTCACTGCACAGCGTGCCTGGAGACCAGAGGAGACTGAGGAAGAGAAGGGACAAAAGACAGCAGGAAGACGGCAAAGCCAGCGTGACCATCCCAAAACCTTTCCACATGACGCTGCGTGAAGCTGAGAGGCTGAAGCGTGGCGTAAAGTCCCGTTCCGAGGTGGAAATGGAGAACGTGGAGCTGAAGAGGCAGCTGGAGGAGCTGACAGAATGCCAGAAGCAGTTCCGTGCCAGCCCCGTACCCGCACACATCCACCTTCCGGTTTACGAAGAGATGCAGGAGCGCAACAAGGAGCAACGGAGGAGCATGCGAGATCGAGAGACGCGGCACCTTCGAGCCATTCAAAAGCCTTTCAGCTTCCTGGAGAGGGAGAGACTAAAGAAGGAGCAGAAGCAGCTGCAACAGCAGCAGCAACAAGCTGACCGCGAGAAGATGAAGCCTTTCAAAGCCAAGCCTGTGCCAAAATCCGTGTATGCAGCCGCGTCAGGGGATCAGGTGAAGGAGGACGAGTTGTATCGCTCCATCAAGATGCATATGAGGGCCCAGGAGTTGCTCCGGAGTTCCTCGGTGCCTCCCAGCATGCTCACGCGGCGCCTGAATGATCGGAAGAAGCCCAAAGACGAACCGGGTGACGGCTTTTCCCACAAGCCTCAGATAAACAGAGAGGTGCCTGACTTCAACGCCAGCTACAGACGCTTCCAGAAGCAGCTGGAGAAGCGGAAGGACGTGAAGACAACGACGGCGTGCGAACCCTTTGAGCTGAAGACGTCCCAGATCTCCTCGCACCGGGAGCGCATCCTGGCCGACATCGAGAAGGACCAGAGCAGCCCGCGTTTGCTGCGCTGGCCTCACATCAGCCCTGGGCCAGCGCGGACCCCCAACTCAAGCCTCTGTTCGTCCCTGTCGGGGAGTCTGGAGCTGCTTCCTGCCAAAGTTACAGACGCTACTAAAAAGCGTCACGAAGCTGTGAGGTACCAAATTAGGACCCCAAAGGATTCCACTATAACAGTAGAAATAGTGACAGGCTCTGAACTCTGATGACCCGTTTAGCAGTCCTGAACAGATCCCACACCCCCGCCCCAACACCTGCTGTCTCGTCCTAAAACAGCTTCCAGCCCAGAATAGCTTCTCCTGCCCTTCCTTTTGCCAAAGTCATCTCCTCCGAACCTTCCTCCATCTGTGACCACAATTATTTTTGTAGAAAAGCTCTGGAGCAGAGGAAAAAGACAGAGGAAGAAGAGGAGCGTTGGAGGGAAAAGCAGAGGGAGAGAGAGAAGAAGCTGCAGAGGATGGTTTTAAAACGAGCCCAAGCGAATGACCCTCATCTTGCTCTTTCACAGACCAACAAGAGCAAACTGAAAGAGTTCAGGTGTGCACAGTGGCTTTATCTGTTTGATTAAATATTACTTATCAATCAGGCAATCAATCAAGTTGATTTGTATAGCATATTACTGCAACCAGGCAGTTCAAAGTGCTTTACATTGTGAAAACATTAACACATCATACAGTCACCAACTGTGAAAACCAGTAACAGACATTACATTTTGTCAAGTGCCATTGTTAAAAACATTAATACACGTCAGATTGATTAATGTTTCATTTATAATGTTTCAAAATCAACTCTAAAACAGGTGGGTTTTTAGTCTGGATTTAAAGCAACTCAGTGTTTCGGCTGTTTTTCAGTTTTCTGGAAGTTTCTTCCAGATTTGTGGTGCATAGAAGCTGAATGCTGCTTCTCCATGTTTGGTTTTGGGAATGCAGAGCAGAACCAGAAGAGACCTGAGGGGCCCGGAAGGTTGATATAACAGCAGCAGATCTTTAATGTATTGTGGTGCTGAGCCGTTCAGTGATTTATAAACTAACAACAGTATTTTAAAGTCTAATCTCTGAGCTGCAGGGAGCCAGTGGAGGGACTTTAAAACTGGTGTTATGTGCTCTATCTTCCTGGTTTTAGAGAGAACGCGAGCAGCAGCGTTCTGGATCAGCTGCAGCTGGAGAATTTATTTTTTTTAGTCAGACCTGTGAGAACACTGTTGCAGTAATCAAAGCAAATAAAGATAAAATCATGGATGAGTTTCTCTAGATCTCGCTGAGACATTAGTCCTTTAATCCTTGAAATGTTTTTCAGGTGATCGAAGGCCGACTTTGTAACTGTCTTTATGTGGCTCTGAAGGTTCAGGTCAGAGTCCATCACTACACCCAGGTTTTGGGTGATTACTAGTTTGTAGCTGTACTCCTATACTTACATAATAATGTAAATTTGCCCTCTCAAAGGTTAATAAACTTTATTTTGTACAGAACCACACTGGAACTGTAAGACATGTTAAATCTAAAAATAAAACACAACAACCAAAAACAATAAATAAAAGGGAAATAAAAGCCACACACAGCCAAAACCATAAAATGGCTTATGACGTCTCTGTACACAAAATTGCCCTTCAAAAAATATTAATCATCAGAATAAAAATTATTCAGCTCACTTTAATTAATCATGCAACTAATTGATTCATCGCTTATTGCGACAAGCTTACGCTAAATTTTTATTCCCGACAGGAAACAAGACATTCAGCGTAAGAGAGAATATCGGCAGGAGATCAGAGAGATGCGAGAAAGAGTGCAAGGAAGGCCGCTGCTGCTGGAGCAGGTCACACAGGTGAATGTCAGCACAGAACCAAAACACGACCATCATTTGTATCAGTACGCATTTACAAAATAAAGGCTAGTTTCCATTTCAGTAATGCCCATATTTGCACTGGGTGTTATAATAAATAATTAGGGCTGGGCGATATAGATTAAAAATAAAATCTGATTTTTTCTCCTTCCAGATCTTATTTTCCAGATTCCAATTTTAATCATTTTTTTCTTGCTCTCTTTTCTAAAAAAAGAAATTATAAATGACAAAATATTTTCACAAGGTGGCGTTTGTTTCAATCATCCGTTCAGTGAGTTGTAGAACTGAATATTTGGCCCAGACTACAAGAATTTCTGTTTAATTATGAGAATATTGTTATAATGTTGGCAGAACAAAGATACAATTTTACCAGAAGAACATCTTAAAATTACAAGAAAAAAGTTGTTTAATGAGAAAAAAATATATATTTTTTTTGTTGAGTTTTCATAAAATTACTACTACGTTCTCAAAATATTACAACTTTATTCTGGTAATATTAAGATACTATTCTTGTGTTATTTCGACTTTATTGTAGTGTAACTTTATTCTCATAACAACTGTATTCTTGTAACATTGTGACTGTTTTTGTTGAAAATCTTTGTTTCATTGTCTTTCTCTTTCTTTCTCTTTGAACAATTACAATTTCAACAAAGTAAAAACAGGAAATGGAAAACATAAATAAATAAATTCCAACAGAAAATAACTAAATGTTCTGCTCAAAAGGGAGCAGGAAGAAGTAGTTGCTTATCTAGTCTCGCTCCTGAATTTGTCTACAATATCTTAATCAAAATTGTAACATAAATACTTAAATATGTAATTGGTGAACATATTTTTAGTCCTTGATGTTTTTGTGTGCTGTTTAAATAGTGATTCCACAGATACTGTTGTATAAAAACAACAGAGGCATTAAAAAATGACTTTCTCCACAAAAAACTTTAGTTAACAAGTCATTAAGTTCTCTTTTTTTAACCTGTTCATGCCAACAGAAGAATGCTAAGCAGGCAGCAGAGAAACATTACATCGAAACCCTGCATGGATGCGATGTGACCGAGGACTTTATAAGCAGCAAGGCGGGCAAATCAGCGCCTGAGCGCAAAATCTCAACAACCAGTGACGATAACCAGAGGTAAGCATTTAATCGTTCCTGATTAAAGGCTAAGAAGTGTAAAAATACAAAATATTGTTAGCAATTTCTGTCTGCTGATTGTTTTTTTGTGTCTTACTAGTGATCAGGGGGAAGGCGACTTTAAAACTGTTCACTACAGAAAGGTCTACCTGGATGATGAAGACATTAATTGTGCTTCTGATAATGACGAAGAACGAGAGGAGCAGAAGAGTGATCAGGCCTCGCTGAACCACCGCGAGAGTGAAGACGCCAGCGGTGACCATGGTGACGATCCACACTACTCTGACCAAAGTTACAATTACTCAGACGATCATGAGAATTTCTCAGATGACAGCGAGCATGATGTTGTCGATAGACAACAAGAATTAGTAGACTGATGACTTTAAGATGCTTCAAACATGAGGTGTAGACAAATGCTTTTATTCATGAGCTCTGTAATAGATTGTAATTTTAGGTTGTGAAAATAAACATGAATTCTCCTGCCATTGTGATTATTTCTGAAATCTCTCCCTTGTTTCACTTTTCATTCATCTCAAAAGTTGGTTGCCTAATTGTCATTTATATGCTGGATACATTTCACAGCCATATATCATATGTTTTGCACACACCTTGACAACAATCCACCCATCCATAAGAATGTGGATTCTTATACTTGCAGGTTTTTTGGGTCGTAGTTATTGAGCAAGAGGTGAGCATGTCACCAGTTTGAAACAGAGAAACAAAGGACAAGCAAATATTAGCACATGCTCTCCTAACGAACTACTCATTATTTTGAACTACTCATACTATTTCATTATTTTGAGTTAATATCTCATTATTTTGAGATACTATCTCACTATAATGAGATACTATTTCATTATTTTGAGTTAATATCTCATTATTTTGAGATAGTATCTCACTGCTATGAAATACTATCTCATTATAATGAGATAATTTCTTTTTTTTTTACAGAGTGGCGGAAACGGGCTTCCACACTTGCTCATGTCGCACCATATAAAGAATTTACCAGCGACAGATTAACAACTCCGCCCCGTGTGACGCACAGTGTGACGTTAATAGCGAAGGAACCAATCGCGTGGTTAGTGGGCGGGAGCATGATCCAAATTTTACGCGGCGCGCGGTCGGCCGAAAGACCGAGAATGAATAGCCCGGTCTCAACCGGTTCTAACCGGTCTGCAGTTGGAAGCAAGAGCTTAGAGGAAGAGCACTTTTCCACGACCTAAAATATCTCTGCTGTAGTACAATGTGCAAATTGGAAAAGAAATAAAATTAGACTATTTCACTTCGTGATTATGACTCGGAATATCGCTCCAACTGTGACTCCGTGAAATTATTACTGTTAGCTTAGCTCAACGATTTATTAGCCAGCAGACCTAAATCATCAATGACTTTTCCATTAGTAGGGGTACTAGCTGTTACAGTCGGATGTAGTTGCCGATAGCTGAAAAGAGGCTTCTTTTTCATATTGACTGAGGAAAAGAAAGACTGTGCGATACTGGTAGTTTTAAAGTAAGTCGAAGGATACTGCGGAAAGCCATTTTTAACTAGGCGTAGGTTGCTTTTTGTCATCTACGGAAGCTAGCGTTAGCCTTTAGCTAGCAAGTGCTAGCTGCAGTGTAGCATCAGTGGTTGCAATGAGATAACGCTACATACTTTTCAACGTATTAAGAAGCTTAGCATTCCGGGCTCTAGCTACAAGATCATTCAGTAACAATACACTAGTTTTACGACAAGTGGACTGCACATACCAGGTAAGTAAATCCCGAGCATCGTCTAGCTAAATAGTTCGCGTGGGCTAATCTTAGCATCCGCGAGTTTCGTAATAAAACTTTTTGACTTATTTCTTGTTATGCCGCAATAAATAGAAAAGTCAAAGAAATGCGGCTAGAGTTTAAGCGACCCTTTTCCCTGGTTAAACTATTTTTATTCTATAAAACACGTCTCTGCTTTGGGTTTTCGTAGATACTTTTCTGTGTTCCTGTGATGCCAGACGGGGGCGCAGTTTCCCATTAGGCCATTTAATCATTTGACTCTCAAATGTCGCTACTTTAGGCATTCAACCCACAAAGTGCTACAACTTTTACCTTTTCGTCTCTCTTACGCTTCATTGTTTGCTTTAGGATTGCAACATGTCTCTTTAAGACTTGAGAAAGAAGATTGAGCTGATCTCTTCCTCCTCCAAGTTTCACACATATAGACATATACATTTTATTCTAAATTTCACTTGTAAATATAGATACATGTTTTATAGTTTGTCTTTTGGCACTGTGAAGTTGAGCTTTTGCCAGTCTTTATCTAATCTAGATTTTCCTAATCTCCACAGGAAGCTCTATGCCAGCTGAAATGACCATGTTGGCCGATCATCCAGCCAGACAGCTGCTGGACTTCAATCAGAAACTGGACATCAACCTGTTGGACAGTGTTGTCAACTCTATGTACCATGACATCGGTAACCAGGTGAGGGACATTTTCTTCTAGCAGCGTTACCTTTATGTGGGAGGAATAACAAGGCTCTTATGCAGATTTGAACAATACATTTTTTTTCCCACCGGATTTGACGTGGTAATAAAACAACCAGAGCTGATTACTGCATTTCTAATCTATTATTAATAATTTTTTTGTTTTTGTGTAGCAAAGAGTGGCTCAAGAAGTGCTAACAAACCTAAAGGACCATCCTGATGCGTGGACGAGGGTTGACACCATTCTGGAATTCTCTCAAAATATGAAGACTAAAGTATGAACTTAACATATTTTGATTTTGTAAAGGGGATATTTACAATAATATGTTTAATTTTTTCCTGCCCAGTGTTAAAATGGAAGGTTATTCTCCAATACACTTTCCCGTGCTAATTTCAGTGTTTTTACTGGTTTATATATATATGCATTTTTATGTTTGTTGGTTTTGTGGAATGTGCCCTTCAAAAGCCTGATTTCCTCACTTCTTTGTATTTGATAACAATGGCTCAAGATTATCTAATTGTAAAAGGGGATACAAAACAAAAGGTGGAAATTGTGTGCAGATTTTACTTTCTGAACATTTTAGGTAATGAAAATCTGCTTTGTGTTGCTTCCTTTGTTTGCTATTTACTGGGTCTCATGGTTATAGACCTGGTTTAAAGTCATATCTCTCTGTTTTCTTCAGTACTATGCACTGCAGATTCTGGAATCGGTCATCAAAACACGCTGGAAGATTCTCCCAAGAAATCAGTGTGAAGGTAAATTTTACTTCTGACGTTGCATAGATGCAGTTTTTTGTCGCTATAATGGGCTTGACCACCTCTGGTTTTGTTTCGATCTCCAACACAAGTTATGTCTGCGTCTGTTTGGTGAGCATCTGCTAATAATATGTGACTTTTCCAGGAATCAAAAAGTATGTTGTCGGGTTGATTATCAAGACTTCTTCTGATCCTGCAAACATGGAGGTAAAGTTGTCATAGTAAAATCTTGAACTTTTACACACAAAACACATCAGTCTTTCTCTCATTATTAATTCTGCAACTTTGATGTTTGTTTTTCAGAAGGAAGGGGTGTATATTTCTAAGCTCAACATGATTCTCGTACAGGTAATAATTTCAAATCTATGGACGGACATAATAACTGACGAGCGTAGGATGTTGATGGCAGTCGACACTTTGTTTTGGTCTATTTAGATCTTGAAACAAGAATGGCCCAAACACTGGCCCACCTTCATCAGTGACATTGTTGGCGCCAGTCGGACCAGCGAGAGCCTCTGTCAGAACAACATGATCATCCTGAAGCTCCTCAGTGAAGAAGTGTTCGACTTCTCCAGTGGCCAGATGACACAAGTGAAGGCCAAACACCTTAAAGACAGGTGACTGATTAAAAAAAATCACTTAAAGCGGGGAGACCTTTAAAGACTTTAACTTTTGGTTCAGAAAAAGAAAATGGATGAACAAATGTTTAATCGTAGGCTTGAAAACTGCATTTCAAGTTGGACTTGTTAAAAAAGCTGGTGTTCGTCTAATAGTCACATGATAATGACAAAAAGTCGATCTGTGCATGTTTATTTATTCAACAAGCCTTGTTGAATTTTGTAGGGTCATTTATTGTTTAGCCATTTATAACCTTAAGGATTAAATTGTTTTCTGTCAAATTTTTGCTGATTATTTATGAAACTATTGATTGTTTGGATAATATCAGTACTATTTATTGTAAGGTTACTTCTTTATCTTAAATTATTAATCCTACTGTCATTAAAAAGGCTTTTTCTCTTTCTTTTTTTAGCATGTGCAATGAGTTTTCTCAAATATTCCAGCTGTGCCAGTTTGTAATGGTAAGACTGTCAAAAGTCTGGAGACTTCTCAGTATTTTTATTTGTTTAGTTTGTACCAGAATAATCACTGATTGTTGTTTTTCTGTGTAGGAAAACTCCCAAAATGCACCTCTGGTCCACGCCACTCTGGAGACTCTCCTGCGTTTTCTAAATTGGATTCCTTTAGGATACATATTTGAGACCAAGCTTATCAGTACTCTGGTCTACAAGGTAAAACAGCCAACATGAATGAGGAAATTCAACTGTCCCCTGGGTCAGGTGACGTGTCTCAGTGTGACCTTTTCCTTCTTTACTCCTTCAGTTCCTGAATGTTCCCATGTTTCGCAACGTGACGCTGAAATGTCTGACGGAAATTGCTGGAGTGAGCGTCAATCAGTACGAGGAGCAGTTTGTCAACCTGTTCACCCTCACCATGAGCCAGCTCAAACAGGTTAGCGCCAGTTTTACCAGGTTGCTGTTCACTGGCTGGTTGTTGTACAACCAAAGTGAAAACTTGTGCCTTTGCTTGCCTAGATGCTGCCGCTGAATACTAACATCAAAGTGGCGTATGCCAATGGGAAAGACGACGAGCAGAATTTCATCCAGAACCTGAGTCTGTTTCTCTGCACGTTCCTCAAAGAACACGGGCAGCTGATCGAGAAACGACCCAACCTGCGTGAGACACTCATGGAGGTAGAAAAGCTTAACCCTTTTCTGTTCTTAAAAAGAAACTAGATTCTTTTTCATTTCCCTTCTCCTGGTTTTATTTTAATTAAAAACATAAGCTCAAGGGTATGATTCACATTACTTCTGCTATATTGTGGTTAAGAGAAATCTCCCTCTGCTAAATGGGGACTAACCGTCAGACTACAGTTTTTATGTCTTTATTTTTTAAGTTTTGTTGCTCGTGGGCTCCAGATTTTGTTACCTGAACCAAAGCAGCAAATTTTCCCAGTGGATGAAACCAAAACTAGGGCTGCACAATATCAGTATGCACAATATTCATATCGCAGTGGACTGTTTGGAGTACAGTAGTTGTTGGGAAATATATGTCAAGAGCTTCTTATGTTGTAATGTTTATGCTAAAAGCTCAAACCGGAGATAAGTGAAATGACAAAAATGCTAAAATTCAAGTAGTTAGAAGAAAACTGGCATATTTTACCTGATATTGTCATTGTAATATTTACACATATTGTGCAGCCCTACTTAGAAAAAATAAATCCCAGCAAACCCTGTAAAGGCTTTTTCTTGTTTTTGTCTTTGCTGTTTGACTACCCAAAGAGATTAAATTACAATGAAGCAATCTCTGTTAATTTCTTCCTCAAACTCCTTCTGTTCTCCAGGCCCTGCACTACATGCTGTTGGTGTCGGAGGTGGAGGAGACGGAGATCTTTAAGATCTGCCTTGAGTACTGGAACCACTTGGCAGCAGAACTGTACAGGGAAAGCCCGTTCTCCACCTCAAGTACTCCTCTGCTGTCTGATGTTCCTCCTCGAAGGCATCTTTACCTGCCTGTTCTGTCCCAGGTGAACTTAGTCTTATTACTCTGACGGCAAATCATATTTGAGAAGCATTAAATCCTATTTTGTTTGATCATGTTTCTATTTACCGCTACATAGATGTTTTGTAGTACATAACATGTGCATGTATTAAACGGCTCATTGAGCCACTTGAATGAGTCGAAGGCAGTCACAGATCGCTGACATCAGTCCGTTTCCTCCTGCAGGTGCGTTTGCTGATGGTGAGCCGCATGGCCAAACCAGAGGAGGTGCTGGTGGTGGAGAATGATCAGGGCGAGGTGGTCAGAGAGTTCATGAAGGACACAGACGCCATCAATTTGTACAAGAACATGAGAGAAACTCTTGGTGAGAAGTTAGACAATTGTAGGTCAAAACTGTGTTGTTGCTCTTCATCTTAGCAGTATTAATGTAGCTATCTAAATGTTTTTCTAGTATACAAGAAGAAAGTGCCTTTTTGAGTTTTTTTTTTGTTGTTGTTGTTGTTTGTTGCTGCCATATTTTTTCAGTGTCACTTAGGGCTACTGAGTTTTATTATATTCACAACAAAATGTGTACAGAATTACAGGCTTTCTTAAGTCTTAAACTAAGGCCTTGAAATGTCTCCAATTCATTAATTTTTTTATTCTAGAGTTTTTCTGTCAGGCAAAAGTTTGAGTCACCTGCAGACATTTTCACTGCATTCTGTGACTCGATTCGATTGAGGCTACCAGTAGCTTGCTGCTAATATACCCTTGCTAGCTAGCGCCTCTTTCTTGGGCACTAAGCCTGGTTCAGAGTTTTTGCTATACTTGATATTTAAGCAGCAAGTCCCCCCAACAATCCCCTATATTTCTAATTTTTTTTCAGTCATAAATTTAATTCGCAGTGACATTAAAGGTCTTAAAAAGTCTTACATTTCAATTGCTGAAGCCTGCAGGTGCCTTGAATCAAGTCTGCATCCTGTCACACAGTGTTGCTGTTTTATTTATTTCTCCCTGTGTCTGAATCCCTGCAGTATATCTGACACATCTGGACTACGCAGACACTGAGCGAATCATGACAGAGAAGCTCCACAACCAGGTGAACGGCACCGAGTGGTCCTGGAGGAACCTGAACATGCTCTGCTGGGCCATCGGATCTATAAGCGGGGCGATGCATGAGGAGGACGAAAAGAGGTTCCTGGTTACCGTCATTAAGGTGGGATGCAGTGAAGAAACTGTTTAGTAATAACTACATAGTGTTGTTACCAGTTGTTGACAACATTTGCAACTGTCTGTGCAGGACCTGCTTGGCTTATGTGAGCAGAAAAGGGGTAAAGATAATAAGGCTATAATAGCATCAAACATCATGTACATCGTGGGTCAGTATCCCCGTTTCCTGCGAGCTCACTGGAAGTTCCTCAAGACCGTCGTCAACAAGCTGTTTGAGTTCATGCACGGTGAGTCAACATGGCGTTTTATACCAATCTGCATATTTATTGTTAGATTTTAAAAGCATCCAGTTGATCATGCTGGCAAAAATTAGCTGTAATTTTCCTATTAACCTAAAAGTTATTGTTTGTGATGCGTAACGACTCATAATTACTTCAAAAAAATTTGTAGATGTTTATTTTATTTTTCACCACCAAAACATGGAGGTCGCCTTTTTTTTTTTTTTTCTTTCAGCTGCGCAATGCATGCTGGGCCCATGAGGTTATAAACAAGTAAACAAAAAAGAAGTCAAAGTTGTGGAGGCGGAGGCCTGCAAAATGTCAAAGTTTTCATGTGCCGTGATAAACAAGATGTAAGAAGTAAAAAGACGTGATCAGCTTGTGATGTACTGTTTTACTGTATTAGCATGAGCTAATGCCATAAGCATGAGCTAACAAAAATCAAAACAATTGGAAAGATTATAAATGGATATTTTTAAGTGATGATGTAGCGTTGTTAAGCCTTTGGAACGCTCCGTTCTAATATGATCCCGTTTCT
Organism: Girardinus metallicus; assembly: GCA_903067095.1. Classification (NCBI taxonomy): domain Eukaryota; kingdom Metazoa; phylum Chordata; class Actinopteri; order Cyprinodontiformes; family Poeciliidae; genus Girardinus; species Girardinus metallicus. Next base: position 22,159 of record CAEGAE010043485.1, read on the forward strand.
AACTTTAAACGGCTCCAGTTAGAAACGGGAACTTCCTGTCGGATTAGCGTTTCCAAGCAGCAGCCACACAAACAGCAGCTTCTTTGGCTGAATCTCTTTTCTTCCTCCGTTTGGTCTTCATCGTTATTCCCCCTCTTCATTTCTGCGTTGCCTTGTATTTCAGTTCGCTCCAGTTTAAATTTAAAGTGCTTAATGTTGCGTATCGCACGTGTTTGTAAATTTTTTTTTTTATATTTATAAAAACTAAACAGCCTACAGTGTTTTTACATAATAAATAAATGTTTTTCAAATAGTCTTACTGTTGCAGCTAATCGTGGATCCCTTTAAAGTACGAAGAGAACGTTGTTGCATCTGTGTGATTTAACATTTGAATTAATTTTCCTTATTTCTTTTTTTTTTTTCAAATGCTCTTTCGCTGCAGAGACTCATGATGGCGTCCAGGATATGGCTTGTGACACGTTCATCAAGATCGCTCAGAAGTGCCGCCGCCATTTTGTTCAGGTTCAGGTGGGCGAGGTGATGCCCTTCATCGACGAGATCCTCAACAACATCAACACAATCATCTGCGACCTGCAGCCTCAGCAGGTCAGTCTAAAAGCATTTTACACCAGCAGTGTGAATAAAAACATACGGGAACATTGAGTTAAACCTTCCTTTGCGTTGCCTGCAGGTCCACACGTTTTATGAGGCCGTGGGTTACATGATCGGCGCTCAGACGGACCAGGCGGTTCAGGAGCTTCTGATAGAGAAGTACATGCTGCTCCCTAACCAGGTTTGGGACAGCATAATCCAGCAAGCCACCAAGGTGGGAGCAACATCAGGAAATCATTTTTGTTAAGGGATCTGTGTTGCAGTGTTCGCTGCATCTAAAATCTGGATTCTGCTGCAGAATGTGGATATTCTGAAGGATGCAGAGACGGTGCGGCAGCTCGGCAGCATCTTGAAGACCAACGTTCGGGCCTGTAAAGCTGTTGGACATCCCTTTGTTGTCCAGCTGGGTCGAATCTATCTGGACATGCTCAACGTCTACAAGTGTCTGAGTGAAAACATTTCCTCGGCCGTCCAGACCAATGGTCAGCTGACTTTCACTAACCTTTGTTCTCATGTTTTTGGTATTTATGTCTGGTAATGATGATTCATTCAAACTGTTTTTCTCACATCTGTGTAGGCGAGATGGTGACAAAGCAGCCTTTGATAAGGAGCATGAGGACAGTAAAGAGGGAGACGCTCAAGCTGATTTCAGGCTGGGTCAGTCGCTCGAGTGACCCTCAGATGGTGAGGCTGCCCTTTCCTCTAAGTGCCCTTTTTTTTTTTTAAATTAGTTTTTTTTTCACTTTCTTATAACACAGTTTACAGAGAGAGGCACTGTTCTAAATGTTTAACTCAACATTTTGTTTCTGTCTAAGAACACAGAGCCTATCGCAATAGCAAAACTGCATTTTAGCAAAAAAAAGTGTAAAAACCTACCAAATGTAAATTTTATGTATTTAGAAAACTACGTTTTTAAGCAGGATGAACCTGCTTAAAAACGGATGTATTTAAATCTGGTACTTTTAAACAAGTGAGACATTTTTGAGAAGCCCGTTTCCAAAACAATCCTCCAAATTAATTTCACACAAATACTTCTGGTTTTACAGCCATTTGAACACACCGGATGAGATTTGCTAAAGTTTTGTTAAAAGTGCAGACATAAGTCTGCACTTTTTTTTTTTTCTTGTACTTTTAGGTTATTCATCGTGTTGTACTATTTATTTAGATAACTATTTAAGTTTTTAAAAAAAAAGCTTAAAATGTACCATATTTATCACTAATAAATCAGGCACAGTAACGGTTATTACAGTGCTGACACTGGAAAAACATATTTTGGTGTCTTATCTTTACACAGGTACCAAAGGTTTGCATTTAGAGCTGTTAGCTATGGAGCTGCTGATTTATTTTATCATATTTTCAAGTAGAAGTTGCTTCTAAAAACCCCATGTGGGGCTTAAAGTTCAAGCAGATATATTTAGCTTCAGTGAAAATTTAAACTTCTGCCCATTTAGGATGTAAATAGTTTTTTAAAAAGCTAAAATATATTTGGATTCTTGGGAAGAAATGTTTTCTCCCATTGGAAATGGCCATATCTTGCAAGTCTGCTGTATTCTGGTTTCGGTTATAAAGGGGAACACCCCTTGAATGTCACCCTGCAATGCATCCTGGGAGTTTTATATTTGACTCGCAGGTACATTAAAACAGTGTTTAAATGAGGTTTAACAGTTATTGAGGCTTTTTTTTTAAGGTTTTGTCCTTCATGACATTTCACCTGCACTTCTCTTTAAGTTGCAATGCAAATCGGTAACAGATTACATAACTCTATTTAATCTGAAAGATTGAAATAATGCAGCATGGCACAGTAAAAGTGTTATACATAAATAGATGTATTTAAGTGAGTCAGCAACTGAACTGAAAACACTAAAGAAGTTTGTTGGTTGCGGTTAAGGTGGGAGAGAACTTTGTGCCCCCCCTGCTGGAGGCCGTGCTCATCGATTACCAGAGGAACGTCCCGGCTGCAAGAGAACCTGAAGTCCTCAGCACCATGGCAACTATAGTCAACAAGTTGGGAGCTCACATCACCAGCGAGATCCCAAAGATCTTCGATGCAGTCTTTGAGTGCACGTTAAACATGATCAACAAGGTCTGCAGAGGATCAGTGCTCTGAGCTCAGTTCTGTTGGAAACTGTGCTGACCTCAGCTCTGTTCTGGTTTTCTCCTTTGCTGTCAGGACTTTGAAGAATTCCCGGAGCACCGAACTCATTTCTTCTACCTGCTGCAAGCTGCCACCTCCCAGTGCTTCCCAGCCTTTCTGGCCATTGCTCCAGCCCAGTTCAAACTGATTCTGGACTCCATCATCTGGGCTTTCAAGCACACCATGAGGAACGTGGCTGACACGGGTAGGCCCGTCACAGTGAATTATCCTAGACCATAAATTCTCCCAAATGTTACAATAAATGATAAAATTGTTGTTTTGAGACCCTTTTCAAGTAACGTAATGGTAAAGGCATGATAACGCAATAACACATTTTCAAAGATCAATAAACTTTAAATTTGAATGAATATTTAGCACTGAAACTGGAAGACATTTTAAATATCCAAAATAAATAAAACAACAAATAAAATAAAATCTAAAGTCTTTGTAAACATAATTGTCATTCAGAATAAGAGCCATTTGAAACCAAAACACCAAAGTGAAGACTTGTCATTCAGTTTTTGGTAGAAAGAGGGGAAAAAAGAGAAACAAATCATGCAAATGGAAATTAAATATTACTACATGCAGATTCCACATGTGGAATCAAGCAGATTCCACATGTCTGCTGTGGAATCTGCTTGATTAACTTTAGCTGCCACATAAACTATAGCTGTATGAAACAGGGATGTCCAAACTGTATCTAAAAATAAAAACTCACTGAAATTGCTTTTTAAAAAAACAATTTGTAGCCTGCATAACAATAAAGTAAGTGTGCTATATTGTAATTAATCAAATGCAGTCTCTAATATTTTTATTTATTTGTTTTTTGTATGAATGGGACGTATAAACTCCAGCGGTTTTTGCATACTTGAACTATTTAAAAAAAGTTTGCCGGCTCTTGGGCTCAACTGGGGAGAGAAAAAACATTTTCCATATTTACACAAGTTTGGTAAACCGTTTTGATGCACCAAAATCTGTTTTTGAGTAAAACTCACTGGATAAACGTGGCCCTATGTACTATTAAATTAAATTAAAGGATACAAAAAATGTAGTAATTAAAAAAAAAAAACAAGTACTTGATGTTTTACTTAACAGTTTTGTGAGGAGATTTTAATTTGACCTCAATAATTTTGCTTTAATTAAAAATAAAAAAGTCTCCAGCTGGATCAACAACCCGACCAGGTTGGATCCATTTGTATCATATTTGAGTTGCAGTGAGAGGCCACAGAAAATCAGTCCCAAGAACCGCAAAAAAACACATTCCTTCTCTGCTTTGGGTGCCCCTGAAATAAACTCATAAATGTAGATGACCTAATGATAAATCAGCTTGGGTTATTGCTGTTTTGTTTATTATTCTGTCATATTCTTCATCTGTAAATGATTAAAAGATTGACCTGCGTTTGTCATGTTTAGTGATGGATTTTAGGTGAATGGTGACACTGTCTGCTGTTAAAGCTTTGCTTGTTTGATCGCCTCCAGGCCTGCAGATCCTCTACACGCTCCTGCAGAACGTTTCTGCGGAAGAGGCAGCAGCACAGAGCTTCTACCAGACCTACTTCTGTGATATCTTGCAGCACATCTTTTCTGTGGTCACTGATACGTCACACACTGCAGGTAAATGAGGCTGACATTGATATATGTACACTTTCTAATGCGTTTTCAATCTAACAAAGTTTTTCTCATATTAATATTTGATTACTTGTATAAACCTATTACCCAGTTCATTCAGGATAATGAACAGGTTTTTATTTGTATTTCTATAATTGATGAGCTGCTTCTTTCTGTCTGTAGGTCTGACCATGCATGCCACCATCTTGGCCTACATGTTTAACTTGGTGGAAGAAGGGAAAGTCAGTGTTGCTCTGAGCACCACCAACCCTACCAACAACCAGCTGCATGTTCAGGAATACATCGCCAACCTGCTCAAGATGGCCTTCCCTCATTTACAAGAGTAAGAAGCCAAATAATCACAACTCTGCTGCACGTGCTGGTGTCTGACCATTAGGATGTGAACTAAACACGGTTAGACTGGGAAAAGGAAATAAAATTATATTTTCATTCAGAAGGTACCAGCTCCTCTGGAATCAATTAGGTGACGTGATGATGTATATTTTTTTCTTTTGCGTTCACTTGCAATAAATTAGCAAATCCACTTTGTTTTGTATACAGTCACAGTGATGACAAATGTCAATTTAAAATTGCACGTACAGGTCCAGAAAAAATTAAGAGATTACTTAAAATGATCGGTTTCTCTTGATTTTCCATTTTATAGGTTTATATTTGAGTAAAATGAACATTGTTCTTTTATTCTATGAACTACTGACATGTCTCTGAAATTTCAAGCAAAAAGGTATTATTTCTTTGCAGAAAATGATAAATGGTCAAAATAACAAAAAGATGCAGCGCTTTCAGACCTCAAATAGAAAACGAGTTCTTCCAGGGTTTCTGCGGGGTAGTAAAAGGTTGTAAATTAAATGAGCTCAAATCAGATCCCAGTTTGTTTTTTTGGGGCTAAACGAAGCGATGCAACGTCAAGCTCAAGCTCAGCTACGAGTTAAAGTTTTACCAGAGACGCGACGGGAGCTGCAGACGGGCAGCGGACCTTACTGACTGTAAAGCAGCAACTAAAGTGAGTTAAATAAAACCAACCGCACCGCTAACAACAGGCTGCAGTGTGAACACACTCGGAGGTGAAACTTCCACTGTAATTATAGGAAAAGTGGTAAAACTTTTACGTACAAGCTTATCAGTCATTATTAGCTGATACCATTTAGACACGTTTCATGTTATTGTTTACATCCGGAAATTTCGCGAAGGCAAAAAGACGGTTCTTTTCCTCGCCATCCGTAGCCGGTAGAACGGTTCCGGTTCCGGTAACTAAATGAAACCTTCTTAATGTAGAGCGGTGCGCCACAGCAAAGGGGAAATAACTCAGAAAAACCGTCAAAG
>CAEGAE010043500.1:0-38700 GCA_903067095.1 Girardinus metallicus
ATATATTTTTTTAATTCTAAATAAATAAAAAAACTGTACCTTTAATTTTCTTGTACAGTAATGACTGATTATTTGTTTATTCTCTGAACTGGTGCAATAATCACACACACAACTTTAATGCAGTTTCATTTTAAAGTTCCTTATGATTCGTGCCTGCAGCCCACTGCTAAGCTCCCAGCACGCGCCGGCACTGAGCATAATGTTAGTGGCTGGTGACGATCAGTCCATCTCCATGCATTAATCACCACCAATAGAAAGCCCTGACACAGCAGCTACAGTGGTGCCACTGCCCTGCCTAACAAAGCATAGAGCAAGGACACACGGCGCCAACAGCGGAAGCACGGAAACGAAGAAAGGGAGAGTGTGGGTGTGTTGAAGGGTACGGGAGAGCGTGAGAGCTACAGTTGGTGGGAAAATATGAAACTGTAGAAAGAAAACAATCACACTTTATGTCTCCCTCTGTGTCCTAACCTCTTTCCGTTTCCTCCGTCTTTCGCAGTCTTTTTCTCTTGTACTCTTGGTTTTTATTGTTATTACCATAGCAGCACCATTAGAGAGCTCTACGTTCTTCTCCAGTGGAGCAATAAATGAAGAGGGCCTCACTCCTTTTTCTTCCTCATCCTCTCTTTTCTCATCCAGTCATCAGGTCTTTGTTTCTCCCTTTTCTTACCTCCCAACACCTTCTTTTCCTCTGAGCTGCTTTCCCATGTTATGTATCTTTCTTAATGTTTTCCAATTGTTTTTTGCATTACTTTGGTTTTACTCCTATTTTTGCCTGAATCTTTTATAATTTTGTTTTTCCCTTTTCTTGTTTGAGTTTGTTTCTTTTCTCTGTATCTCTCCAAAGTAATTATAGAGTAAAAGCAGCTCTGTTTTTGCTTGAATAATTAATTAGGGGCACAAACACCAGATAGTCACTAAATGAAGGTCCTCCAACTGTATTGTGACCTAAACATATTTATGACGCATTTCCATTGCAGACTGAGTTTTATGACATTATTGCCTTTCAACCAACAGCCTGCCATGTTTTCTTTCATGTTTCATATTGAAAAGACTGAGCAAATATAATAAATAGTTGCGTATTTATTTCAGAAATTAAATTTAAAAGCTAAATACATCTCTGTTGCACTTTTTGTACAGTGCATGTTTTCCTTACACTCAACTTTCTGGATGCACCTAAATCACCCAGAAAGTTGATTATTGTGGCTTTCTCTCCTTATGGAAAATGTACATGACTAAGTACTGTAGTGATCCAGATGACTGTTTAGGCCATAACTTCTCATTTTTCTAATCTTTCCTTGATAATTTAATCTTGTGAGAAATTAAATTTTGGGTTTCAATTGGTTGTAAGCCATAATAGTCAAAATTAAGAGACATAAACTCGAAATATCACTCACTCTGTAACAAAACAATACTGTACATTTTCAAAATTTTACTTCTTGCACTTAATTACTGAAACAGATAAACTGACTGATGATGTAATCTATTGAGATTCACTTGTTTGGTAACACAAAAAGAAAATAACTCGAAAACTGAAAGGAGTCCCAGGACTGAAAGTCAACATCCAAGCAGTAGTCAAAGTTAAAGAAAAAATGATGCGGCAGACACCATTCAGAGAGAAAACAATGTTACTGGGGGCACAAACACCAAAGGCCGTTCAATCTGTACCAGACCTGCCCTATCAAATACAGTCCTTGGTATGAGACAAGACATGGACACAGCATGTAGACACTGTGTGAAAAAGAAAAAAGTACTGGGACGTAAATCAGGCATGAATGAAGTATATGGAGTATAAGGTAAAAAAAAGATAGGAAGACATGAGGAAGGTGGTCCAGGGAGAAGATGCCAACACAGTGTGGCGGTGAACAAGGAGACAGTAAAGGTGGTGGGAGCTGTGCAGAGCTGCAAGGTGAGGGAAGGGACCGAAAAACCCGTTCATGAAGTAAAACAAAGATTGAGCATATAAACTATATTAAAGTTCCCTTTTGAGGTTATGTAACATTAGCTCTACTTTTGTTTTTTTTTTTTTGTTTTTACTATTTCTTGATTTCTGTTGCTTTTTCAGCCATGTCAAAAACAGTTATTTTCTATGTGTAAAAGACCTGCAGTAGTTTGAGCTAGAATGAAGAAGATGACGGCAGCCTGGAGAGGTGATAAAGCGAATAATCTGTGGGTAATATTGGACTGTCCAGAAACTATGTTTTACAAAGTCCCTCTAGTCAAATTAAGTTTTTAGAGGCCGCTGAGGAATATTCTGTATGTGTTGGCAACTGCCTTCTGAAAACGCACAAGCCTTCCAGACAAAATCTAAATAGCAGATATGGGTGAAGGGATGGGGGTAGGATTAACAAGTGTGTACCTGCTGCTGAAGACAACGACAGCGCGTTAACATTGTACTGACACATCAGGAAGACAGATTAATGTGAGAAGGGAGAGGAAAAGAGGGGATGCCAAGGTTAAGGTCACTGTATCAATGAGAAAAGTCAGGAAGACTGTGTGAACTGTGGTATGCATCTGTGTTTCCAGTCATACACACTTCTCTTCAGTGAGAGTGTCTTTGATTTGTCTTTCCCCTCTATACGGCTGAACATATGCTCTCTTTTCTCCTCAACACTGTCCAGGTATGACACTATCAGTGGCCGCCTCTGCTCGTTTGTCTGTCTGCGTTCCTTTTCAGACACTCCATTCAGTTATTTTGAGTTCCTGGAAGGAAGTGGCACTTCTCACCTGACGACCCTGAGACATGGATTCATTACAGAGCCTGACGCCACTGGGAAGCTCTCGGTGTGTCTCTATTGGAAGTCGTCTGAGGGCAACCAGCTGTTTGATGAAAGTCTGAAAAACATACAATAGGCAACGTTTTTCAGTACAATTTCTAAAAAATTTTATTTTTGTTTTATCGAATTCTCTCCACTTAGAGCAAGTGGAAGCACTGTTTTGAAGCAGCTGGAGGAATGGTTTAATCTTTTTTGATGGCAGATAGGACATGAATTGGCTAAAATATTGCTTGTTTTCAGTGCAATGAATTTGTTTCTGCAAAAAAAAGACTTGATTAGAAATCTTGATGCTTTGTTCAATCTTAACTCATCTGAAGAAGATCGGGTAACTCTTCTTTTCAATTTATTACCTCCCTTCTCTGTCTCTATTTCTCCTCCCCTTTCTCTCTCTCAGTCTCTAGCATCTCCTTCAGGGCCCCCAGTGAGAGCAGCTAAAATTAAGTGGTGCCACTTCTCAATGACACTTTAATGATAGCACCGCTGCTCCGCACAGAGAGAAGACGACGGTAGAGGTATGAGCATCTGCTAAAGATAGGCCCCTCGGATTCAAACTCACACAGACACAAGCGGACACACTGCCGTCCATCCAAACGTATGAGCCTCCCTTTGTCTCGCCTGCCACAGAGACCGTGGGGGACACGTGGAGTCTAATTAAGGTCGTCTGTAGGGAGAGGATAGTTTGTGTATGTGTGTGCGTGTCATTCTGCCTTGGCGTCACAGTCACCTGCTTGGCACTGCCATTATGACTGGCAACTGAGAAAGAGGGAGATACAGATAGGTGGCCAATAGATGGCACAGCGTGATGTGCAGCAGTTTAGTTGTATACTTCATCTCAGGAAGCTGTAATAATGGATAGTTGGCTTCTCATAATTTTACTGAAACTTAGAATACATAAACAGTCTATGATGGTGTGTGTAAGTCCGCGGTCCTTTCAAAGCCTCTCTGAGTTAAAAACATGCTCTGCTGCTTTCAGCATTAAGGAAGTTGTTGGTCGTTTAGGTCTCTTTAACACCAATACCTTGTCCTTTAAGTCTTTAGCAGAATTGCTGTCATTAAACTGTATTTTAATGTTGCCAAATTCCCAACAGAACTGCTCTCATCCACACATCGTTAAACCTTTCTGTAAAAAATGCCAGTGTGTGCACAACATTGCAACCATGCCATACACACAAAGAGCAGCCACTAGATTATTGTGTTGGAGGGAAAGTGTTTGCAAAAAACCGTAAGTGACATCATTAGTTCACTCCTGTAGTGACCACCACTTAATGACATCAGGAAGAAATGTTCTTGCTTCAGTTTTGTTGTATGAAAAGAGAACATGGTTCATTTCAAAGTGCTCAAAACAGTTAGATCCACTTGAGAATGGTATTCACTTTTTATTTGAATGCATTCATTCGCAACGTTCTGGTAACATCAGAGTCTCCCCCTTCAAGACCACTGGAAAAACATGAACTACAGTGCCTATGAAACGTTTTCAACCCCTTGACTGCATAAAACTGTTCAATACTTTTCATAGATGCTCTATAGGTAAATAGAGGTCCCGAAGTAAAGTCTTCAACAATTCTTCCAACCTTACCCTGAAAGAAACGCTACTCTGTGCAACAAATGTCCCACAGATTCAAAGGCTGTGTTGCATTACAACTATTCTACAATACTTTGTGCTTGTTATACATACCCATCCTCTCTCCATTCCTGGCATCTACTGGTCTAATTTTAGAATTTATTTTCATAAAGATATTTCTTTGTAAAGATGATAACTGGTAGTAAAATTAATATGTTTTAGTTCTGGCTTCATCAAACACAGTGGAAGCTACATCTTCTCAAGGACAAGATAAAAATGTCTCCATGCACAATCATGCAAACACATGCTCATGCACAAACACAAACAGGTATGCATAGTGGAGGTTGTGTGTTGTGTTTTATGGCAGCTGTCTGGGAGAAACCTGTTGCGTCGTGTTCAGAAGAAATCAAAAATAGAATAGAGCCACCTAGTCTTCTGGGTCAGCTCAAACCAGCTTCTCCAAGGAGAACACACACACACACACACCTTTTCCTGTAATTCTTTTCTTTAACCTTTTTATATTTAATTGTACTGTCATTAATTTAAACAGGCAGCATGCCTGTTTGATCTACATACATGATCTACATAAAAGGATCTACATAGAATCTTTTTATGTAGATTACGCCACATAAAAGGATTTTTTTTTAAAGAAAATGTGATCATATAACTGCCATTTATATAAAGTATGTTTTCTTTTTTCAGCTCATCTCATGCACATGCTAATAAATCAGTAAATTGTTATGTGATTTGGCACATTTTTTAAATTCTCCTGTCTTTAAACATGTGCTTTGTACCAAAACTTATAACTGTGATATTAAAAGGCCTGCACTTTTTAAGTTCCAGTTATGTTCTGTTACTGATACATAAACCAGTAATTTTGAAGACTGTGGATGTGAATATGACACTGATACTTTGATGCACCATCAGCAAATATTTTCCTAAACACAAAATTACTTGTATCCCTGGAAAATTAAGAAATAATCTTTTTCCTCTGACTGAAAGTAATAGTAACATTTTGGAACGATCCTGCCAGATTCAGGTTCTGAAAGGGAGGATAAATGGCCAAAATATAAACAAAAACATAAAAGAAAGGGGTTTGGTTGTTGTAATGTAGATAAGAAATTTATAAATATTTTTGAGAGGTGTATAAAAATGTTCAACTTGTCTTTCAATAAAATGTAAATAAAAAATAATAAATTATTCTGTTTAAATTTATACTCCTGGTACATTATTGTCTTTTTCTGTGACTTCTGTGACCAAAAATTTAAAGGAGGTATCAATAGTTTGGGCTAAACTTTACATCCCGAACATTACGTCAGGTGTTAATGGAAAAGTTCAAATGACGTTTTTACAAGCTCATAAGTCTAGAACATGTTTGGACCTCATTTGAATTAAAATGTATCTTGACCCAAGATTGCAAACAGTAACACACCTGAAGATATTGGTTGAAGTTTTGCTAAAAAGAACAATTGATAACCAATATGCCTGACTATGTATATGTGTGATAGAAGTGGGAGAACTCGGACTGAAACGGGTCGTCTGTTCTCAAAGCAGAACATGAGTGTGCGTTAGTGCTTATGTGTGTGCTGCAGCCGTGCGCTCTACTTTCTGAGAGCGCAAGGCGTAGGGAATGAAGCGGAGCGGTGTGTAATTAGGCCACGATTTGAACTCTCTTAGTTCCTCCCTGAGAGGGGTCGTGGGGTCATGCCAACTATTATAAATCGAGCTGGGTTATATATGTATTAATTTGTGTATGTATAGGTGTAGAAATGTGTGCAGGGGTGTGACCACGTGTGTGTATTCACCCGAGAGGTATAGGTGGAAAAGGGTAGGTCTTTGATGACCGGTAGAAAATCTACTGTTAAATATAGCTTTTCCAGGGCAGCCTGATGTCTCAGTGGTTTAAGGTCCTTGGCTTTTCAGTTATACTCTAATTCAACTAAAATAATTTTTTTTTTTTTTTTTTTACATCGTTTAAAGCTTGTCAAGTTTAATAGTGTGGAAATCTTAAAAGAAAATTTGTTGTAGGTTTCCAAAAGCTGGGATGTAGGCAGACATTCACCTACAAGTGGAAAGGAGAGGTTTAGTTGCAAGTGTTAGAGAGGCAAAGTCAAAGGTCACACCTTAATTCAGTTGATAATCTATGGCAAGATTGACTTGAATTTGATGTGTGCATATTCTCTCACTGAGTTGGTCAAGGAAAGCTCCAAAAAACAAATGCAGTTTTATATTAGAGTCAACAGGATGAATACAAATTAATTTGCATTTTTCACATTTTTATTTGTGAAATGAAAACTGTGTAAACCTCCTCTTTAGCTTCACAATCATGCACTACTTTGGGTTGATCTGTACTACTTAAGTCTGAAATACATTAAAGGTTGTGGTTGTATCGTAAAAAATGTCTGAGAGGTGTAATTATTTTTACAAAAAACTATTATCCACGCAATGAAAATGTAAAATTAGATAAGTTAAGGCGTTGTTTTATTTGTTGACGTGTTGAATATGTTCTGCTTGGTCAAGTATGGATGGATGGATAGGTATACTTATGGTTTTTATAATAATTATCCAAAAATATTAAATGCTCTCATTTTTGTGCATCATTTCAAAGTATGTGCCTTTACTCAAACAAGATGAAAATATCTGGCATCGTTAACCTTTTTGACCAATAGTGTTATTCTTTGGATTATAATATAAATGATGCATTATAATATACTTAAAGCATTATATTGATTAAATACAAATTGGACACTATTGCTTCTATAAGTAGTTTGTATGAAAATAAAGCAGACATTTCAAAGTACATTTTTTATTGGCTTGGGCTTTAGTGTGCGCCCCCAACCTATCAAAGTCCCTTTGTAACCTCCCCTGCACCCTCCTGCTAAAACACACTCAACCCATTAATGAACTGATTGCTAATTAAGGCTTAAAAAAGCAAGGGAGTTGCTTCTTTTTAATAGATGGCACCGGTTATTTTCTGTTTCTGCTCTTTTGCATTTTAATGTTTATTAATTCACTTTTATAGTTTTGTTAATTATAACACCATCCTCCCCTGTTGAGGACTGTAATAATTGAATGGAGCAATGAGTTCAGACTTTAGGAGATTTTCTGCAACAAGGCAACAGATGAGTGTGCGAGATTAAAACGGCAACAAAGGCAAGAGGACAAAAAGTAAAAGAGAAATTATCAAAGTACAAAGCAAAAACTGCAGGAAGTAGAGTTGATAATGATGTAATGTGTGGTGTGGGTTCAAATTGTAATTCTCCACAAAGTTTTAGACTATTGTAACAATTCAATAGAATTTATTGATATTGAGTTTTAGTTAAGGAGACTTGTAAAGTCTGTTCAAGGTTTTAACGTTTGACATTTTCTCACAAAGACATGACTTTTCCATTACAGTAAGCCACTGAAAGCCATCAAACCAACAAAATAGTCTTCAAAGATTTATTAAACTTTGTCTCTTATGTAACAGCACGACTGTGACAGAATGAGTTCAGCATTTTGTACCCTGTTCGCACGTCTTTGTCCGTAAAGGGGAGAACGGCCACTTCCGATTGGTTTGTTAAATGTGTCTCTGCCTTGTGGACGTGCATTTATGTGTGCATGCAACTGTGTGTGCAGATGGGCTAATTTAAATGTGAGTCTGTGCATTTGTGCTGTGGCCTTAAAGGTGCTGGGGCAGAGACATGCATGATGGATCGTGTAGGCCAGTTGATAGCGCCATTACTCACTGACACACACACACGCACCCACACATACTGAACACACCTGCCTGACACCTGTTCCCCATGGGGGTCTGTTTGCCCCTGAGGCCATTGCCCTGGAGACGAGCATAGCCCAAAATTATTCTGCACACCAGCAAATACAACTAAAGTTTAAAAAGGAAAGAACATCCAAATGTTGTAGGACATTGTCTTCCTTTCTCTCCTCCCCTTGCAGTTTCTATTGGCGTTGTTTTTTCTTTTTGATTTGTATGATTCAGTACTTTCATTTTTAACATGACATTAATTAACATAAATAAGATCAAATGTAGAACTTTCAGAACTGACACACAAGTCTTTTCAAAGTGGTTGCTTCGTGACTTTCAGAAAGAATACGAGTTATACAACATGTGTTAAAAATCTATTTAAATCTACCTTGCGCTTTCTTTGCTTAAAGTTAATGAACAGTCTAAAACAAGCTGGCAATCTATTAAAGACCTTCCACCCACATCCCTAAACACTCATTACTGAGTAATGGCTAACCGAGAAAAAAAAAAAAAGAAGGAGTCTATGTTTTTAGTTATTTGATTGATTGTCACAGTATGTACAGCATGTACTGTTTAAACCGGTGAGCTAGTGTGTGTGTGTTTAGATTTACCTTAAACCTTATTTTGTGTCATTGTTGATTGTATGAAAGCCAGAACCTAACCCTTGTTGACTTATAGGGGAAGAAAGAAAGAAAAAAATAAAAAAATATATATATATATACACAATGACACAAATTGAGGTTCAGTGTCTAATTAGCATTAAATGGGGCACTTAATTGGCAACGAGCACGGTGAGAAAACACTCATATCTCACTTTATCTTCATTAGCAGGAAAAAACTGATGAGATTCGCTTTATTGTGAGGCTGTGTTTGTATTCACATTAGTAACCAGTGGGAAATAATAAAAATACTTTGACTAGGTCAAAAACAGACAGTCCTGCTACTCTAAATCAGGGTTTCTTTTAGATGTTTTGAAACAAATTCATCCTTTTTGTGGACCAGCTTTGACACATTACAGCACAAGAGACAGAGTACACCCATAAACATATTATCCTGAATGTGAGGGCTGATCACTTACCAACCACAGGTCCAATATGACGCATAAACACAGACCTTCACCGTATATGTGAGTGCTTACAATCAGAGTAATGGACTGACAGACATCCAGTTACAGAGTAAATTTTTGTTTTTTGTTAAAACCAGAGGTGAGGAGTTACTAGTTACATTTACTCAGTTACATTTTCTTGATTAACTTTTTGTAAAAATGTACTTCTTTAAATAGTTTTACAGCACCGTACTTTTTACTTTGACTTGAGTAAAATTTCTGGATTGACTATTCACTGAATGAAGGTCACACTTATTTTGACCAAAAGTGCAAAGACACACACCTACAGTTTATGTTAAAGTGAGATTTCTTGTTTTCACACTTTAATTTTTCTTTTAATTAAATCTGCAGAACCTTTTGTGCCATTTGGAAGGTAAGTGAAGATACAGTAAACAGCATATAAGTGGAAACATGACTACATTATCAAAAGTAAATATTGCTTTTATCAGTTTTATTTAAAAAAGTAAAAGGGGAAAAAAGGAAAAGTATTTATTTTGCTTGAATTTGTAACGATGCCATGTATTTTATTGTAGCAATTTTCAAAAATTTCAGTGCTACATGTTTAGTACTGAGCTCAGACTTTTCTTTTGCTTTCGTGGCCATTCTACCACAGGTAGCGCATCTGCAGTCAGAGGAGGTGGCCTAAAAGTTCTGTTTTATTTTCATATAGAAATGGGGTTTTTGTGTTCCTTTACCATCTCTTTTAGGCATACTACTAAAGAAAAAAACACTAGTGCTTTTTAAGAGCTTATCAGCAATGCAAATGTCCAGGTGAGGAGATTTTCCACATACATGTACCCTGCCAGAGTATGCAATCCTAAGCAATACTTTACTTGGCACATCACTCAGAATGCATATGAGCCCAACTGGAAGGAATCATGCACACCTACATACAGAATCATGGTACAGCCAATCAACGGCAAGAAAGATGAATGATGCTGCTGGATTGGGTGTTTTGCAAACGTCAGCCAATTGCAAGAATTGGTGAAACAGATCCAACAATTGCTCAACCATGGTTCACTCTACATCAATATTACAGTACATAAAACAGATAAAAATGACATGCATGTTTATTATTAATTTAAAGACAAAAGGCTCCAATTGACCAGAAGGTCCGGGAGGCCATATTAACCACATAGGCAGCCTTCCTTGGATACACCACAGACAAATCTACAACTCATACAAAACAATCATGTTTACCATTTTCAAACTTTCTCAGCTAAAAAAAGAAAAAAAAACATTGTTCAATTTATTACTTGTTATGGATAAGTTGTCCCACTCCAAGATAAATTACTATGGAATACATTTAGACATGTGTAAAATTATAATGAGAAATAGCTTCCATAAATCTCCAACAGACCTTCAGTCAGAACTGTGTGGACAGACAAATAATTCAGCAGCAGTAAGACACACAGAAAGGGGCTAACCTGTTAGCTAATGTTATATAGAAGGACTCCCAGGAACTTCCTACAGCACACAGCAGATCACCTGGGGACACTGTAGCCATATGTTTAAGCTTTGTCTCGTCCTACAAAACTCAGTCTGCCCTTCACGTGATTTGTCAAAGGGCTGTGCATAGTGACAGGTACAGGGTACAGCAGGGCCTCAGATACAGAAACACACCAACTTACAGAGAGAGGTGCATGGAGGGAGAGTGGCCAGACGACAGGAGATTGGTGGGTGGTTCAGGAGTGTGAGGGCGAAAGGAAAGGCAGCAGGAGGGCAAAAGAAAGGAGGTCTACGAGGGGCACGGAAAAGCAAAACACAAAAAGGGCTGGCCACAGAGACCGAGGGTTGAAGTATAGGGGGTGGTAAAACGGGTGGGCTGTGGGAGGTGTATCGAGGAATTCAGGAGGCAAGTAAGCACAGAGGAGGAAAGAGAAGGGAAGGAAGGAAGCAAGTGAAACACAAAAAGACCAGAGAGACATGAGAGATGAGATCAGGGGGAAAAGGTACGGGTTAAGAAGCACAGTGCCTCGGGGCTCTTTCTCCTCGCTTTCTCTACCTCCGCTCCCTCCCTCCACTTGCTCTTCTCTTGTCCCGTCTGCCCTCCTCCCCCCACTCTCCCTCTGTCCTTCTGTGCAGGGGGGTGAGGCGCTGAACAGATTATGGCGTAATTAAGGCGCTAAAGCAGCACATTATCCACCTGGTGACTTATCCAGGGTGGATAGCACCACGACTAGGCTAATCAGCCTATGTGTATGTGTCTGCGTGAGTATAAGTGTGTATCTGTGTTTGCAGGTTTGAGTGTGTATGAAATTAGTAAATTATGTATTAGCATTTTTCGCTTGGCTGTGGATGTGTATTTGCTGTAATGTGCATGCGTGTTTTTGCATGTTAGTGTGCAGGAAGCAGCACTGAGGCCTTTTCCCCCTGATTAAGGCCTTTTAGAGGGATGTGTTAAAAGCATTAGCTGAGGACAGGAATGTAATTCGTCATGTTTAAAGGCTGAGAATTGAATCAAGGATTAGGCTGCAGCAATGAGCTCACACACACAGATACTCGTCTAACTGCACCTCACCTAATTTTTCTTTTTTTTGTCATCTACTTTCTTCCTGAATTTGGATACATCGTGTTATTTTCTGGCTCTGTATCTTGTTGTCCAATCATCTTACAACCGTAATCGCATTTTTTGGTTAAATTAAAAAGAGTTGTACACACGTTCCAGAATGTAACCAAAGATCATGCAGAGAACTTGAAAGAGAAAGACTATTAACATACTGGAAGAAGAACCAAGTGTACAGTAAAATACCTCAGAGAGCCATTTTATACCTTCAGACTTTATTAAAGATAATGGGTTTATATATGTCTCCCCAAGGCTGGTCAGTTCATTAGTTGTAGCTCTTAAGAACAATTACGCACACAACGAAGTCAAGGCATTGATCTCCTTTCTGGCTCAATGTCCTGACTTCAGCGGCTCCTTCTGAGAATTATAAAAGAATATATTCAAAATATGGCAAACTGGAAAAAGCTGCAAATAAGCAATAAAATCTTTTCACTATAAATATAATTTCAAATTTTTATCAAATTAAGTATTTTTAGTTTTTGCTTTTTTTGTCCTTCAATTATTTTTAATATGCTTTCTAAGATTGATTCACCTAATAATAAATCTCGTAATTGCAAGTATAATTTAGCATGTATATATAGTAATATAATTGCATTTTACTATAAAATGATTTTTTTAAAAACTATTTGTGTACTTTGACAAGAAGGTTTATTTTAAAATGCAACGTCAATTCTTTCTTTACTATCATGGAATGATGAGGAACATAGACAGAACTCCTTAAAGAAATATGAAAAACAGACTGCTGACATTGGAATGTCTTTGACAAGGGCGATGTCTTTATTTTCATCCTGTGCTGAGATGAACATGCAGAACAGTGAAGCGGTGAGTGCTAAAGAGCCACCAGTGGGTGTGTGTGTGTCCTTATACTGCATGTGTGAGACTCCTTCAGGGTGTACAGAGGTGATGATGGTTAAGTCCAAGCCTCTCTTAATTGCATGCAAAATAAAGGAAATTATAATTATTGCTGACAAGAGCATAAACAAAGTTATCTGACTTGACATTATTTAAAAAAAAAACAAAAAACATTTTTTTTCTACTATCATGAACATCTTGTTTTTTTTAATCCTCAAATAAAAGGTTAAATATTTAAATGTTTGGTTCTGGCCTTTCAAAGATTTTTTGGAAGAGTTTTGGAAGCTTTTTAAAGAAAAATGCAGCTGAGGAAAGCAACCAAATTTAATACATATTTAACATGTTTAACAATAAGACACTTTTTCTGTTTTATGAGACATTTTCTCTCTTTATTATTGTGAACAGTTTCTGTAGCTGTAGTGGGCTTGAGCTAGATCCTGAAACCTGTGTGGCTCCCATGAGGCTCATTTCTTAGTTAATCTCTACCTCTGACCTCACAAGCGGCACCAATTGAAACAAGTTCCTGTACAGGAATGAAAGATTAAAATGTAAAATTTCGATAAATCATTTTAAGAGGAAACACTAATGTTTACTTTGTGTAGACATTAAATTAAGGAATAAAAATAGATGTTTGCTATTTTGTTGTTCCATATAAAAGTAGTAGAAAAATGTAAATAGTATTTTAGAAAAATGTTAACAAAAAAAAAAAAAATACACCAGAATAATTTCATTACCGTCTTTCTTTTGTTCACAGGATGTGTGGAATGATGCAGGACAAATTGAAGAGCAGCCTCATTTGTATCTCTGTTTACGTTAGCTGCTTCAAATCTGGCAAACAAATAAATGACTTAAATGACATAATTCCAGAACAGGAAGGCTGAGTCATTCTCGGGACGCCTTTTTTCCTCCAAGCGTAGGGTACGACGTGTGCATCTGCAACTCAACTGTACTCTCTGAAGGACATGATCCAAAAGTGACCTGCAGCTGTAATCAGTAAATGAATGTTTAAAGAAAAAAAATCCTCTACATTTTTGTGTCAGTGTAACTTTTTTTTTTTTTTCAAAAACCAAATTCTTAGTTTTTAACATTTTGGTTTTGTTTCAACCTTCTAATTTTAAACAGATTTTTATTTTCTGTGCAAGAGTTATGAGCCAAATCACAAATACACAATTAAAATTAAAAAAATACATATATTTATGTATATATATATATATTTTTTTTATTGTGTGAACAAAAAATGCAAAGCAGGGGTTGTGAACATGTCACTCGGTCACATCTGCTTTTATATTTTTAAATTGGACTCCTACTCAGTAAGTGTTAATGCCATACAATCATATAATTTACCCAAAAATATCTTAATTTCAAGTGTAGTTTTAAAATAAGAAATTCTGGCATATTTTTGTGCTTTGCGATTAAAAAAAAAAAAGAACTAATTTATGATTGCCAACTTACTTGCCATCTATTCAATTTCTTGTGAAAATTTTAATCCAGAGCAAAACTTAAAGTGTGGTAAAGTCTTAGAGCATGTCAAAGAATTTGTTTATCAACTTTGTCCATGAAAGTGATTTAGTTATTATAGTTACATATATGTGCTTGTTATTGTGGCTGTTATTGTTGCCACATTTTAAAAATTTATTTTTTACACTTGAATATGATTCAAATGAAAATCAGCTTGTACCCATTTAACCTTCTGAAATATCTGTATTTTGTGCATTTCTTACATTTTTAAAATGTGTAGCATAAGGATGTTTTGGGTGCATTGCAGCGTTCTATTGAGCTCGTTCCATTTAGTTAAAAGTTTTGGAGTGCTGAAATGAGAGCTTTTAAATCTACTGGAGCCTGCGGTCAGAGCATTTTGGCGAATTTGTGAATTATGTGAAAGGCTGCATTTATCAGAAGCAAAATGTCGCACAGGGCCCATCTCTCTTTGTGATCTAGTGTGCTCCCTCTTGTTTATAACTTCACTTTATGCTTTGTTGTTCTGTGGCTATTCTGGTGCTGAATGTGCTGGATGACTCTGTCTCCCCAGCTCAAAGACAAAGAAGGACGGTCATTAGACTATTCTGTAACGTCAGGTACTGTAAACCTTCCTCTCTGCTCTTTCTTACACACATCTTTCCTGATCTATTTTTCTCTTTCTGACTCTCACACAGGCGCACCTACACACACACACAGACACATGTGCATCGCTGCTCTTAGCCAGGTTCAACATTCCGGTACAACTCAGGATGATTTCCTGGTATAGAGCTCCATCTACAGGTCTCACCTGCAACCTCAGTTGCTTTTCTTGTCTAGGTTCTCCAAAAGCATTTCCCCTCACATGAGACAAACACTTTTAGACATAACAACCTCCTCGAGGGGCTTATTCACTGTGTAATGACCATGTTTCTTGATTGCTGTCAACATGTTTGAATCCAGTATAAATATTTGCATGAAACAGCATAACAGGAAACTTCTTACAGTTCGATTACAAAAAGGTTTCCAATAAATATGCTAGTAAATTAGGTTATGAGGAAAGTAAAAATATTGTTTGATCTGAAAACAGTGGTTGGCACTCATGATGCCAAGATGAAAATTTAGCTTGGAGCGTGAACTTTGAAATTTAAAAATCCTTTAAAAGTTACAAAGTGTTCCCTTTGTAACTGTGTAGATATTTGATGTACATGCTGCTCTGTGATGGTATATGTGCATGAGTGAATGGAGCTATTGGCCTAAGTGCAACTGCTTTTATCTTTTCTTTTGTGTGCTCCTATAATAGCTTGTTATATTTGCTAAAGTGATGAACGAGTTAGCCCTTTCCATCCTTCATTTTGTGCGCGTGTGCATGTGCGTGGGGTCCAGCATTTTCAAAGTCATTGTTTCCCTGGAGAGGGGTCAGTGTACTGGTCAAAGATTTCTGCTGCCATGGTCACCTCCCAGCATTCACCACTGACCAGAACAGAGGAGGGAGGGGAGATTTGTTAATGGAGGTATTAAATAGCTGTAGAATAAAATCTGTTGTCACTTTTGTTGCCATTTCTTGGTAAAACAGAAGAAAGGAGCAGATACACGGCACTTGACATTTTAGAAAATTACATCTAAATTGAATGTCCTTGTTTCTCTGCAGTGCATTTAAAGTTTACAGAGTCTATGATGCCTTTAAAATAAGCCAAAAATGTATTTGAAAGAGCAGAAGTTTATAAAATAATACTATGAAGAACAGATTTCTGATGGTCACTGGACATTATTGTTAGAAGAAAAAGAAATCTTTGCACAAGGCCTTACTTTCCCCTTTAAAACACACATGCACACAGTACTGTACAGCCATTATTAAACAGTCTGTCAGGGGGGTTGAGAGTGTCGCCTCGCTCCTTTATTCGCTCACTGCCCCTAGAACAATTTCAATTTTAATAGCTTTTACTATGTATCTAAAGCACTGGAGACACCGAAAGAAAGGGCAACACACACACGCACAGACAGAGAGAACCACTTCCCCTTGTTGAAAATAGAGCCATCAAAAATGAAGGCCGGCCCAGCACTGCCGACAGACACACAGTCACACAGACAAACCCCAGGAGCATCTTGTAATTATCCCTGTGGACGAGTTGCCTCTAGCAGGGCTCAGTTACCCATCCCAGGTCCCTCCCCCCTCCACCACACCCTCCCATTCTATTATATCTCCATCCTGCCACTAACCCCTCCACTGCTAATTTCATCCTGGGGATTAGCCTCTACTTGCTTGTCTATCTTGTAATATTTCTGGAGGGTGGAATGGTGAAATATGGCCTTCTCTTGCTTATTATAGGACTTTCAGGGCTGGAATGGGCCGTTCCTATAGTCTACCTCCCCTACTCTCCCTGTTCCTCCTTTTTCGTCCTTCTTTCTCCACTGAGACAGAAGAGGTTTTTTTTTTTTTTTAAGCGGGTAGATGTGGACGCAGAGAAAGACCAGCCCTGCAAGCGTGGCTGCTGCAACTCAAGTTCTACTGGGATGTGACCGCACAGAAAGGTGAAAGTGAGCACAGCGCAGCACTCTGGTAGTACCTGCAGGGCAATGCAAGCTGTTTTCTTTTTGCATAAAAGAAAAGTAAGGGTGGGGGAAAAAAAAGGAGAAAAGTGGCCAGAGGTGCAACATTCTGCATATCTACCACCCCATCTTTTGTTAAGGTATGCCAGTCCCCAGTTCTGCTACACCTGCTTGTTTCTAAGTCTGATTATTGCCACATTTCTATGCATTTGGCAAGTCAATACCATAGATCTCTATCTGTGGCATAATTACTGGTGTTACATGGCCTGCCTCCGACATTTTTTAATATTAACGTTTAGCAGGTGCAATCTTGAGCTAATGAACCCAAGCATCCAAAAAGATGTGTAGTTCAAGTAAAGCAATATTTGTTTTGAACGGATACAAGTCAAATGGGACGTGCCAGAGAATATTTGGGAAGTTCTCGTGAACAAAGAACAGCACCGGTGGTTACTCAAGAGCCCAGCATGGTCGGCAACATCTAGCACAAGTTAGTAGGAAGAGGAAATAAGGATTGACGAGCTGCAACACCTTATTTTATTTTCCTGGTGTGGTTTATTGATTTGGTTCAACAGTAGTAAAGTGACTGCCTACATGTGCCAGGGCTGGGGGCCATATTGGTTTTTGAGGTCAGGGTTGGTTGTACTTCTCTCTTTGCAGTGGAGGGTGGTTGTTTACAGTGCAAGCAATTTCCAGTAATCTTCCGTAGCATCAAAATGGTGCATTACACACATCTTGGACAAATGTTAGAAATTAGTTAAAATTTAAAACTTCAACAGAGTCTACACCTCCAGGAAGCAATCATTTCTCAATAGTTGAGAGTCCATACCCTCTGTGTGAAGCAAATGACTTTGGACAAGGGGCTAGTTTTTACCAGGCTAGTGCAAAGAAGTTCACACTGCAGGTAAGATACTGACTGCTCCTAAACTCTTCACAAATCCCTTCTTAAAAAAGTGAAGTAATTCATTAAAATTAATCAAAAATCATCACCATGGTAAAAACATTCATTTTAAAATTTATCTTGATATTTCAGTTGAAACTGAGTTGTGCATTAAAATGAATATTTTCTAAATAAATATCTGTGACCTGTAAGTAAGCTTAAAATAAAACAAATGGTCAGGCATAAGCAGAATTGCTTTTCACGAAAGTGACCATGTGCATGCAAAGTCACCTTCTGTAGGTGTGCACTTAGATGCACACAGGGCAGCTATGGGTGTTCATACATATATAACACTATGCTGCCTGTGAGTCTGTCTATCAGGAAGCATCTGCAGGCATGTGTGTCTGATCATACAGTGAATGACCTATAGCCCTCTGTCTCTCACACACTCCTCTCCATCACTCCAGCCTCTCATTACAGCTACAGAAGCCCAGCCTGTCACGTAATTAAAGGCAAAGTTATAAATGACCAGCAGGCCAAAAGCCATATTTCACAGGTGGCCGTGTATTTATTTATAATTTTTCACCTTTAAATGTGTTTCTTATGCAAATGAGAGCCAGGACACTTTTCAATTAACTTTGGGGGCCAGTCCCTTTAAGTACCACAGGACCTTGTTATTGAAAATAAAGTATTTTTTGTTATCAGGCATAAATTATTGCTGTCTGTGACAAAGGAATTACAGGACATAATGTATGGACCTGTTTTTGGTGCTGCCAGAGGTGGTGGGTGTAATTCTCATCTGTTGAAAACTTGGTGATTGCTTTTATTACATTCTCTATACACTATATGGTGTCCACCCCCCAGGCTTTTTATGTTTTCCTTTACTTTGGTATTCTCACTTTCTATTACATGCAGAACACTTCCATTTGCAGTACACTGCATAGCAATTTAAAAGTATATTAAATGAGCAATTGGAAAGCAGGCGGTTAGGTACGGTTCTTTCATGGTGGCACACTCAGAGCGCCCCTTTCTGTCTCATTTTCTCCTTAATTGACCAACTGAGGAGAAAAAGTAGAGCAACCCTGTTCCACTATCATATCAGGGATAATTATTTAGAGAGCAGAGGACTCGACAAAGCTGGCTGTCCATTGGAACAGGGAAGGGGAAAAAAAAAAAAAAAGTTTAGAGGAGAAAGTTAAAAGCAAGACAATGGCTGTTAACAGGGGAAAGAACATGTGTTCCCCCTGATCTCCTGTCCCATCAGCAGCCCCACACAGTGTGAGATGTGGAAGATATGCTTTAAGGTATGTGCGCGTTACATTCGTTACCCAGAGTGTGCATCACACGTTGAGGTGTGTGTGCAGCGGTGCCCTCTCCATGACGCGTAAAAAACGTCCATTAATTGAATTCCCCCCTAATTTCCCGTCAGCCTGGCCTTGCAGAGCGAGACGCCTGCCTGCCTGCCAGCCGAACAACGCCACACTTCAGGTATGGTGGATAATGGAGGATGACATTTCTGTCCCAACATGCCTGGGGGCAGCATGTGATACATGGCTTCCTCTATGAAGGTTAAACTCAGCTAACCTGCCTTTGGTGTTTCATTATCCACTTGTTAAATACTCTTTTGGTAATAAAATGATTAAAAATTTTATTGCTTCTCTCAAATGAGGCCTCTTTTCAAAGGGCCTTAACGACTTTAGAGGTGGATATGAGTATGTGCGTGTTTGTGTGTGTGGGTGCAAGGTGGGTGTGCAGGCATGCGTCTGTCTGTGTGTTGAGTGTGTGGGTGTCCAGACAAGTGCATCTTTAGTTACGTACGACTAGTGTGTAAAAACCTAATGAGAGTGATATGCTTTAAAGCGAAACCACCATTATTCTCAGCCAAACGACCTGGCCCGTCATTATGTTTAAAGTAGCAATACCTTTTCCTCTGCCAGGGCACATTCAAATAGACATGTTTTACATACACCTCAGTCTGTGTCTTGAAATGATGTGAGGTATTTATACTAAAATGAATGGGCCGGACTATTTTTACATCACAAGTTAAGCACCGTGGCTATAGCAACGGGACATAAAATATTATATTCAAGCCATTAACAGGACCTACAAGCCTGGCCTAGGCCAATATGTCTCCGCTGTGGCTTAGAAAATCACCATATTCAATGTCATTTGCCTGTAAAATTAGCAGTAAAGAGGCTGAAGAAACTAATCTCGAATCTTAATTTGTGTCTGTTTTAGGCAATGAGTAACGGAACAAGAATTGGTCAAGGAAAATCTGGCTTTAAGGCCGCACATGATGTGTTTTTCGTTCAGTTTAGTGATAGTAAAATGGGACAAAATTATTCTTAATCAAAAAAGTAATGTCTGAAAAAAAATCTGCAATTTTTTAATGTAATTTTTTTTTTTTTTAATGAAAATGTCAAAGCCAATGTTCTGTTTTTGTTGTTCTGTTTCTGTTGGGCATATGTGGTTTATGTTTGGGGATTTCTTAGATTAGCTCACCTCCCTGTTGGGTCTTTGAGTCCCAATCAGTTTTGTTAGGGTTCATTGTTGTCCTGCTGTTGCTCCTCCCAAACCCCCATCCCGAACCCCCAGAACCTACACGCACATACTCACACACACTCACTCACTTAATAAATGGCTGGGTCCCCCTCCCTCGGGCCACGGGAGTTGGTGCTGGCCGGTTCATCTGATATATCATGGCAGCCTGCTCCTCTCTGCTCCACTGGACCCTGTCCAACACCTGTTCTCCCATCAGGGGATGTTGTGTTGGCGTGGCATGGCTGTGCCACTGTACAGATTGGCACTGCCCAGTTGGGACAGCAGAAAGGATGAAGTATGGGATTCCCAGTGACAAAATGTAAGCTGTAATTAGGAAGGGGACTGGAGTCAGAAATGGTTAGGCCTTATGTAAATTATCAAAGGTTTTTAATCTGAAATATTAGTATCATTTTGTTTTACATCATATAATTTCCTTTTTTGTGGTTGCACTAAACGCAACACCTGCAATTAATGCATCGAGTATTATCTTATTCAAGTCTCCCTTTCTGCTTTAAGTTAAATGGCATTTAAATTTCTTTTAACAATTTCTTGTTTAATTATTGTATATTTGTAAATATTTTATCCCATTTTACAGTTAAAGTGGCCTTCAGGAGAATTCAAAACTTTTCACATTTTATCACATTATAATGAGGTGATAAAATGAGCTAAATGCTGGGCACAAATTGCTTGACCAGCTTCCTGTTCATGCAGATGATTCACATCCCCACAGTATAGCTGCTACTACCATGTTTTAAAGTGGGGATGATGCTTTCATGGTGATGTCTAGTGTGGGTACACCAGCGTTCAAAATGTTTTGCGTTTTGGTCAAAATGTTCAGTTGTGATCTAATCTGAACAAAACACTTTCTTTCAATCTTTGCTGTTTTGGCAACATTGTTTTTGGTCAAATTTAAATATGAATATAGAAAATATATATAAAAGACAGCCCTCATGTTATCTGTCACAGGCTTGTGAAAAGCTGAGTTTACATTTTCTTAACCTGGTTGTTAAATTGATACCAAATTACCAAAGTCCAAGAAATAATCTGTAGAGTAAAACTGAAACTCATTTATGTTTTAACTGAAAATCTGTATATGCTGAGCTTGAAAAACAATTATTTCATAATGAAAAAGTTGTCTTGTATGTGGAACGTGCATGACATTTTTTACATGTAAATGAATATTTGGTATGTACAAAATAGATGATGTGTATCCATCACAATAAAGTACTTTGATAGTTAAACCAATTATACATTTAATGTGTGTAGAGTGGCATGAAAATTAACTCACCTGTTGGTTTGCTGAGGTTGCAGGAACACTTAGCACATCGGTGTCTTTGAGCTTGAAGTTGTTCTGATTACAAATAGAAAACTGTTCATTGATCTGATAACCCGACATCTTAAAAGAAATCATCCGCATGAGCGAAATGCGGCTTTCTTGTTTCCGGAGAAACTCGGAGACCTTAAGGAACACGGACATATTTTTCTAAAAGCAACAACTTTGAACCTGAACAGTCAGCTGAACTAGAACTCTGATACCAGTGCTGCCCTACGTTTAAGCTATGGGGCCTTTTGTGCTTCTTCATGCTTCGGAAGCAAAAAGCCCGAACCGTAACCTCCCCCAAACCTCTGACACTAACGACAATAAACACATAATACACTTGAAAATAAGTATAAAATAAGGTAAAAACATTGTCCGTTAGAATGGATTAAAATGTTTAGATACTTAAATAGCACATTTTTACAAGAAAAATGTCCGAGAATACTGCCTACTAGCATAAGCTAAAGTTAATGTTAGCCACAAAGTTTAAAGAAAGTAAAACTCACCTTCGTATCCGTGAATGTATAAACGAGGCGTACATCTTAAAACCGTTCTCCAGCTTACTTGTTGGGGCTTCGGATCGATGTACATCATTAACCGTTACCTTGGCCAAGGCCTGCAAGCACAGGGTGTAAAATGCCATTTTCAACAGACCGGAAAAGACCGAGCCGCTTTTCCCCGAACACGGAAGCAGACGTGCAAAGAGCCCTTTAGTCCAAGTAGTCAAAAGAGAGGACTTCTGTTTATTATTGGCACACTGTTAACAAGTCAGCCTCTGTGAATTCTCCTTAATCTGTAAAAGCCCTCTCTGCGCAAAAATTTGATTTTGTCTCACCACTGAGCAGACATTATCCCCAAGTATTTTGTCAAGGTGTTGTTTACTTCTTTAATTCCCTTGCTCTAGCTGTAAGGCAGTCTTTTGTCCAGTAGAGAGCGACAGACATCTTTTGGACGTCTGAAGTGTTTTATGAGTCGGTTTATCCTCCGATTGAGTTTTTGTTCCAAGATTTCTATCTAAAAGGATACTAGGAGAGTTAGCTCTTTTGGCATTTGATATAATAATTAGTATTAAAAGCAGTTTAATAAAAACGTCTCTCTTTAGGAGGAAAGATTTTAGTCAACTTGTAACAGCAGCACAAGTAACCCATTTGTTGCTGATTTTCTTAGTTTATGCTGTTGCTGACACTTTTTAATTTTGACTAATGTGATGGGAGTGGTACAGTTCAAATACCCAATGTGGTTCGAGTAATTTCCATGGAAAATGTCAGCAGGACACAGAAAGTTTTGCTTTTAGTTTTTTTTCTTTAAGATGGATAAGTTAAAAGAAAAACAAGAAAAGTTGCTTAAATACTGTTTTATTCCTTAAATTTAACTGCGCCATGACATGGTTACGTTTAATACCGTAGTATAAGATTAACACCAATAAAACTTAGAAACATTTTAAAGGCTTCACAAATTTAGCAAAGATTCTTTAATCTGTTTTGTTTTTTTGTCATTTAATTTATTTGTTTTTCCTTTACCATCCATTTATTGTTCTGCCTCATTAATTCATGGTCTGACTTTTTTTAGACAGCTTTTAAAACACACAAACTGAGGAGACTGACCATATCACAGTTCCGGAGGAAAGGGGAGGGACCTCGCGGCGGATCAGAGGTGATGACACGCGCGACACCAAATCCAGTCCCGTTGCAGGTCTCGCGCCGGTGACATGGTGACAGTACGCGGGATCAATCTACTCGCTTTGTGAGAAAAGTAGTTTTTCGGATTCTGGCGCTGGAGTGTAGAGGTAAGTCCACCCTGCATCTTGTGTCTGTTTGGCGTTAATTATTACAGGAGCGAGCTGGCTTCTAAATGGTAAAATAAAAATAAAACTATCACTTAGCAAACTCAGTTGTTGTTGACGTTTAATAAACCGTTACCCCTATGTAGTACTTTGGAATACCACACGTTTTTTTTTTTCCTTTTAACATTTTATTCATTTATTTTTATCTCCTTTCAGAACCTCGTACTGAAATGTCTGAACCGCTTTGTGAAGTCGCATACGACTCTAAAGTTAAATATGAATTCATTAAGACTTTGATTTTACTCCACCTTCGTTTAAAAAACAAGATATGAATAATTGGATTATTATGGACTAATTATCTACTTTTAAACGAATATTTTATATCTTTAATTATTTTATTTTCCACGTTAAATGCACAAGACTTTTTATAAGTTATTCCTCTAGTTACAGAGAGACCGTTTTGTGTTCATCGTCATAGAATAAGCTTTAAAAAGTTCTAATAATTTCTTTGTGATATATCTTTTTAATACATCTGTATAAGGTTAATGTACTCAAATTGATGCAAACTTCATTAACATTTTACACATCTGGCTGTTCTCTCTATTAGTTTTTTTTATTTTTCAAAGAATGGTGATGGTACAAAGTGATTTAAAATTTTAAAGGCATTCTGCATCATAAAAGTGTAAAGCCAAACCAAAGTACATATTAAGCCAGATGTTCATGCATCTAGACAATACAAGTATCCCTGAAGTTATGTAAGCAGAACAGAGCAGAAGAAACAAAATCTGCTCAAGGCCAGACTCTGAAATAGCAAAGCGACAGGCGGTGCAGCCACCAAACTTTCAGTGAGGAGCAGATTTAAAGTATAGACTGACAATAACCTGCAACCTGCACTTTGTATTGTTATTTGCTGACATTGTAAATCATGTTCCTGTTCATGCAGGTAAATAGAGCATTTGAGTGGGGGAAACATGTAGGGATTTAGTGGTTGAAGTATTTTTATAGATATCGGTGATTTGCTGGCTATTACAAAGAGTGGATCAGTACATGAATGCATCTATGGAGATGCCTGACCAGTTGGCAAATTGGTCATCCGTGCAGTGTGTTTTGAGCAAACTGTGAATGGAAGTTTTTTTGCTGTGGGTCACTGCTTGGAGATTCTCCCATTTGAATATCCACTTCAGATGCTGCACATGCTGTCGGTGTCAGAGTATATGTAAAACCAGATTTTTTTTTCACTGTTTAAATTCTGCAACCCAGGACAGAAATAGATGCTGGATGATCCTCAGCTACATTATCTTATCTGTTTCGAATACAAAGGCACACACACACACACACACACACACAGTAAAAAGAGTCTACCAAGACTTATCCCCACTGACCTTCCCCTTAATGACCTTATTTGACATAAAATTAAGTGAATACTTGGTGTTCCTATACAGTATGAACATCACATATACGAGGCACAAACTAGCGCTGTGCAGTTTCTGTTAATAATTTAACTGCATAAATCTTGTTCACCATTATCTCCTCAGCTGTGTACTGGGAATGTTAGTAAGTGGAGACTCCACGTGTCGAAGTGAACAGAAAGAAATAAAAGTCTTGGTACTGCTGCATGTTTTTTTTATGCGTTTGTGTGTGTGTGTGTCTGTGTGACTGGTATGTGGGCTGGGCTGAGAGAGAAAAAAGCCAGGGGTCTTTATTTGACCTCTCCCACCATGACCCTTCACCCCTCCCTAAGACAAGCCTTTTGTGTCCGCTTAGCTAGAGACCCTGGGAGAGCGTGTCTGAGGTGGGAGGTGGGGAGTCCCTGTGTTTGTGCATGCGTGTGCGTGTGTGTGTGTGTGTTTGCGTGCACTTGTGCAAGAAGTATAGGCCACATCAAAGCTTTACTTAAACATTGTTATCTTGGCTCACCTTTGACCTTGTGGTCATGAGACATCCCTCAAACTAATTCAGCCATGCCCTCACAGCACAGATGATATATGTGTGTTTGCATACGTTAGCTGACTTTTGCAATAATGGAACTATAGCTCTAATTGCAAATGCTTAAAAACATCTTTGCGGTGTGGTAGCCATGATTTCTGTTTTAAAATTCACCTGATAGTGTAGTTGAGACCAAGCTTTGGTGTAAACTACACAATGCTATTAAATATGTTTTATCTTCAAAGTGAGTTTAAATTACACATTTATAAAATTCTATACATATAATACTTACATCCAGTTTAATATGTAAATAAAGAATATTCCTAAAAAAAAAAAAAAACTCAATTAAAGTGTTAGTTTCTAAGTAAAAACGTATTTGATTGGTGGTGTAGTGTTTGAATTTCTTTTTAAAGGATCGTAACTGAAACTGTGTGTGCGCGAAAATGTAGTAATGGGAATAGGGTTCAAGGGGTCATAAAACACCACAATGGTGTCTCTCTCCCTAGGGTGAAAAAGAGGCCGAAGGGGAAAAAAAAAAGTAGAGGTGGAGATAAAAGGATCTCCCACTTCCATGTCAAGGAAAGAGGAAAGAAGGGGGAGGTGGGAGGAGAAAAGATCAACAAAGCAGCCTTAAAAGTTTTACTTACAGCTTATTGCTGTCATCTCTTCTATATGTATATAACCATAAAGTTTTCTGCAATAAATACTGAATCTGTGACAGAGCAAGAGCACAAGTTGAAACATAGATGAAAGATGCAACTTCAGAATAAATTCTAATCCTTCCTGAAGGTTCCTTTGTGCCAAATTAATTGAAGTATTAACAAGAAGAATTCTATTTGATATTATGCATCATTATTGATATTAGTTCCTTTGTCATTTTATGGATTTTTCACCAAAGAAGATTAAATTGTGTTTTACACCTACAGTAAGAGAAGCTTTGACTGTAAGCTCAGGGTTTTAGGCTTCTCCCCAATTCAACTTACCACCCCTCCCCCTCACCCCCCTCCAGTCTGTGGTCGTAAAACGATCAGCATCCTCTTTGGTAGAAGGTGTGATTACTTCCTGTCAGCGCTGGCTGTGTGGTGGTGACCGGGCTTTTTGTCTCCCAATCACTTCGTCTCTCTGCAAGGCGGTGCAAGGCCCTAAAAGTCTGCGCTGCTCCTTTCAAAATGTGGGAGCAGGAGGTGGTTGTCAGGAATGCGTCACTGCAACCATCTTCAGCCTAAATGTGGGAGGTGAATGTAAAGCTGGAAGTCTCACAACAGTTGACCCAATAACATGTCAGTGTTGAAAATGTTTGTAGAGGGACATCTGTTACCGATGTTGTACTCTGACAGTTTCTTTGCAAAGTAAATGAAGATTGTATTGGAATAAATAACAATTAGAGATGCACTAGTCCAGGGGTGTCAAACTCCAGTCCTCGGGGGCCGCTGTCCTGCAGTTTTTAGATGTGCCACAGGTAGAAAACACTGGAATGAACTGGCATAATTACCTCCTTCTTGTGTAGATCAGTGTTTCCCAACCTTGGTCCTGGAGGCACACTGCCCTGCATGTTTTAGAAACTTCCCTGCTTTAATGCACCTCATTCAGCTGAGTTCAACAAAGATCTGCTAATTGAAATCACCTGTGCTGAAGCAAGGAAACACCTAAAACATGCAGGGCAGTGTGCCCCGAGGACCAGGTTGGGAAACACTGGTGTAGATAAGTTCTCCAGAGCCTTGCTAATGACCTAGTTATTCTATTCAGGTGTGGTGCAGCAGAGGCACAGCTAAAAGTTGCAGGGCAGTGGCCCTCCAGGACTGGAGTTTGACACCTGTGCACTAATCTGATTTTGCTGATTTTGACATTTCTTAGAGGTGTGGCCTGACTTGAATTTTTTGTTGACCTGACTTGACGTTTTTGTAGTATGACAAATAGAAGTACAAACAGTTGCTACAGGCTCTCTTAGTAGTTTTGAATCCACCAAAAACAGATATTGGAATTACACGATTTTGCCCTTTTATAAATCCTAACTGCAAAAACTGCATCAAATTTCAGATTCTTTGTTTTATCTTTGCCGATAAATTTTCTTCAGCGTAATCTTCCAATCACCAATCAGAGAAAATTAAGATCGATTATTAAGGCTGATTGGTGATCGTACGTCTGTCCACAGCTCAGCCCTAAAATATTTGAATCCCCCCCTGCAGATGTGGCTTTAAAGCACAGGTGTCAAACTCCAGTCCTCAAGAGCCTCTGCTCTGCGACTTTTAGATGTGCCTCTGCTGCACCACCTGAATAGAATAATTAGGTCATTAGCAGGTCTTTACACAAGAAGGAGGTAATTAAGCCATTTCATTCCAGTGTTTTGTACCTGTGGCACATCTAAAAACTGCAGGACAGTGGCCCTTAAGGACTGGAGTTTGACACCCCTGCTTTAAAGTAAGCTTTTATTTTTATTGCCATATTTTTTATTTTTTTTTTTACTGTAATTAATATTAATGGTCTGGACTTAAATATTAGGAAATGGCAAGGTGGTTTTCCAGCCTCTGAGATTTGGGAATTCATTACCAAAGACCAATCATCAAAATACCAGTAGCAACTATAAGAGCAGTTATTGCTGTAATGACCATGAAGAGTTTTCCACACAATATAATGTAGTGTATATTTTTAAAATGCAATTTTTTTTTTTTTATATCTTGTACATTTTTAATGACACTTCTTTTACATTGCTTTATTGTGTTTTAAAATGTGTCTGCCTCATTTCCTGTCAGAAACAAACGTAGCCATTAAATAAAAATAGTCTCTATATGAATCTGTCTAGATGTGGATTTTTGTCCGGTGTGTTTCTGTGCTAGAGGGATTGGGTTCATGCTCAGAGTCAGGTTTTATTCTTTCACTTAACAGCTACAACATATCTGTCCTCTTAAAAATCTGAGCTTGTTACATTTATTTGTGTAAATGATTTGTTTAAGATTAGCGCTGAACTACACCATGGAGAGAAGGAGTTGGAGAAATCCTCTTGGAGAGAAAGTAGAAAAACAGAGGGAGGGAGGGAGGGAGCTGTGTCTAGGTCAGGGTGTTCTGACTCTGTCAGCGCAGCTGATTTTATATTATGCTCTTTGGTAAAACGCCATGCACCCGCAGCCACATTTTAAGCCCCTGTGGATCTGTGTGTGTCAGTGAGAGCAGATGTGCTTCTGATGTTAAATTATTTTGCACAAGTGTGGATGTGTCTGTGAGTCTGCTCGCATAACTAAGCAAAGACTTTTTTTTTTTTTTTAATGATGTCAGTGAGATTTTAAAACTTATAAACATAAAATGATTATTTAAATTTTTACAATCATTAAACATAAGAGTTTATTTCCTTCACTGAGAAAACACTTCTAAATCAAAAATTAAATGTCCAAAACTATATCTGTGTTCGGTTCACCTTCAGTTTTTTGTGATCACTTTAGAGCAAACAAAAACAACCAAAAGACTTTTCAGGCTCCACTATGGGGTTGCTGTGTGTGTGCTTCCAGGACGCCGATGGGGAACTCTTATGCAGGCCAGCTGCGGTCCACACGCTTCGAGGAGGTCCTCCACAACTCCATCGAGGCATCCCTGAGGTCAAACACTGTGGTGCCTCGGCCCGTCTTCTCGCAGCTGTATCTTGAGACGGAGCAGCTGTTTATGCAGGATGGTGGGTTGAAGAAATATGCAGGTGAAGCAGCAGCGAGTCCAGGTTTAGGATGTTCATCATTTTTAGTCTTAAGTCTGAAACATTTGTTTTAATCATCGTTTAAATTTTTACTGTCAAATGGCAATTTGCCCTGAAATAAAATGTTTTCGTATTTTAACTAGGTCGAACATTCAATGATGATGAAGAGGATGAAGATGGCTCTGAGTCCAACAGCCCACCGATACCCTATCAGATGAAACCTCCACCTGAGGGATGCTGCACCACAGATGGCACGTACACGTTTATATATGTGGTAACAAAAATACAGAAAAGCACTTTTTCAGCAGTTTACGACAGAAGTATTTGAATCTGTTGTGGACAAAGTGTGTCGCATGGGGATTTTATTTTAAAATGTCAATGTTGTCAATTAATGGGACACAATGAAAAAGATTTTAAAAAGTAATCCAAAATCTATCCACAGCAATAAAAAAAGACTCATTTCCACTTTTCAAAGACACATGCTGCCAGGGTGGTACAACCAGATATTAATTTTCTATAGATCCAGATTGGATTGTAAACTTCTCTTTTTTTTTTTTTTTTTTTTTTTTTTTTTTTTAGTAATTGAAGTTCTAGTTTGAAAATTCCCTGAGATTATTTTTTCTGATCATAAAATAGGTTGGTGATCTCAAATATGTAGACAAATAAGCAAAAGAAATATGCAAGTGGATAAATAATTGAATATTTAATGTATTTGTTCCATTAAAGTGGCTAATCTCATGGATCTACTTGAATATTTAGTGAAAACGTTTCTTTCCTCGTCCTAACAGGCTTCTGTCAGGCTGGCAAAGATCTGCGCCTGTCCTCGCTTGCGTCAGAGAACTTGGATGTTCCTCCTGGGTTCATGCCCGTTGGGGTAAAATCCCCCGCCCTCCCTGACAACCTGCTGGTTTGCGCTGTGGACCGACGCTTCCTGCCAGATGAACGGGGTCGAAATGCCCTGCTCGGTAAGACAGAAGACTTTCTGAGGACAATGTGACATAATTTTCTGTTGAAAAGATTAGAAGATGCAAGTAAAGTTCAGTCCAAAAATCTTTGTTTTTTTGGGGGGAGGGTGTGTTTGGGTTTTATTTTTGCATCCGAGTTCATTGGTGATATTATCCACATAATCATCATATATAATGTGATCCATTTGCTCAATTCTCTTCCAGGTTTCTCGGGAAACTGCTTGGGCTGTGGAGAGAAAGGTTTCCGTTACTTCACAGAGTTTTCCAACCACATTAACCTGAAGCTCAACACTCAGCCCAAGAAACAGAAGCACTTGAAATATCATATCTACCGCAACAACCAGGGCATGCTGGTCAAGGGTGCTCCCATTTGCTGGAGGGGAAATGGTAAAAGATGGAGCTACTGCTTTTACAAGAAATCTAGATTTATTTATTTATTTATTTTTTTTTTTGACGTTACACTTAAGGAATTTCACGTTAAGAGTGTGCAATTTATTTCATAAAACATAAGTAGGGGTGATACCAGTTTTAAGAATTGCCTTGGTGACGTTTCTCCGTCATACACATCATATTGAATGTATAAGATGGCAAATCACAAAAGTAAAGCACTGCGATTTTAACCACTGGAGAGCCCCACTTGTCATTTAACTCTATTTTGAACTTTATAACTCGGCGACTAATTCTTACTGGAGAGGTTTTTGTTTTAAACACATGCAGCTAAACACTAGTGACAAAAGTAACCTTTAGCCAGATGCTTGTGTTGTTGAGGATGATCTGAGTTGTCTAACTTGTAGCCAGCTTGGATTACCAGCACTGAAGCCGAAGAGCTTCTCATCCTTTGCGAGACATCAAGTATGATATAATATAAGACATGAAGCAGTTACATGAATGCCTAGTGTTTCAAAAACATCAACAAAGTAACCTGTAAAAATGCCTTTAAAATTGGCAGACAGTAATCATGGTACAAAATGTTTATACTATATCAATAAAAAGAACTCTTATTCCCAACTGCTCTTAACACATGTCGGATGTTTTTCATACTCTGAAAATTGGATGAAGCTGCATTTTTGATTGCAAAGATGTGAATGTGTGGGTGTGACCAGATGGACTGGTCAGACAGGGTCTTTGGGGATAAAAAAGGTGAGATGTTGGAGTGTGCACAGAAGCAATAGCCTGAAGGTCATGGTGAAAATGGACATTAGGTGGAGAAAGCATTTGTGCGGATAGTTGTAAAGACTATTAGTCTTAATGGGGTATTCTCCTACTGCTTTTGGATGTTTTTGCTCATTTGGTAATTGTTTCAACTTAATAGTTTGGAACTGAAAGTGTGAGATTTAGGAGTTGATAGTTCATAGAAAGATGTCAGATTTTCTCCTACTCTGCTTTTTCGCTTGGGTGTAGGTGTTGAGAGGCTGAAATTTAACACAGAGGAATTCAAGGCTTATTTCCTTAAAAGGGTTTGGTTGCATACTAACGCTGGACTAACAACCCAAAATATAAACAAAACCAGAGGTGAATCCTATGCATAAGGCTAACATTATCGGCAAGTTTCTTGGAGTTCTGTTTTATTATTTTTTTCTTTACTTTGCCCCTCCAAAAAGAAAACAACACCATGTTTTTGTGTTACAAGATTTAAGTCCAGAGAAAAACTGAGAAAAATTTGATGGTTCTTGCAGATTCAAGCAAAAGCAGCGTTCACTGAAAACATTTAATCAGTCCTGAATTCCTTCCGTGTGTGACCAGTCACTTCCTGTTGTATTCTCTAATCTTATTCTGGAATTTCAGACTAGTGTCACTTGTTGATAGATCTTGAAATCAGAAGAAGAATACAAAGTGGAGCCCCAGCTTAGATCATCCAAAGGCCAAACATGTAGAATATGCTCTGAAAATTATGCAATGAGGCTTTTTGATTATGGCTTTTTTGTTTATGTCTTTATCCAGACCTTGATTATACGCACACACAATGAGTGAGTGTGAACCTGTATACATTTCAGAATATAATAGGATGATGCAACAACTTTCAGACTCAGATTTTGGAGAATTTGCTGCTGTGTTTGCACAACCTTTGGTCTTCTGGACGTTTCCTCAGGAAGTTAGGTGAATCCTGCAGATAAGTTTCACATATCATTACAAAGATGGTATGCAAGTGTGTCTCTAGAACTGAAGTGGATTTATAGTTATTTTTTGGCTGGAGTCATTCAGGCTTTATTTAGTTCAGCTCATCTCTTATTGTGTCTAACTTTTGTGATGGGTCAGAGTTTACTTTCTGATGTTCAAAGCCTCGCACTTCAAAGTCTGCGCTCCTTCTCACAGGCATGCCCACTCTCAAAGCATTAATGTGAAAGAGATTTAATTTGTCTCTGTAGACAACCAGTTTTGTATGTCTTTCAGATGTCAGGATAAGGCAGCTCAGAACCAGTCTCTCAGAGGGCCACCTGACATTAGACGAACGGCCATCGAACCTGGCTTTGGCTCACCCGTCACACACACCAGGCAGTGCCACAGGTTAAAAATGACACAGACGTATTACTGATTCTGGTAATTTCCTTGTTGTCTTCTAAAACATAATTGTCTCTAATAAATCTTTGTTGTCCTTTTATAAGGATCACACGTGGAGCCTCAGACAGCTGATGTTCCCACCACGCTGATAAATGGAAACCACACAGCAGCTTCCTCCATTGCCCAGCCACCTTTAAATCAGTCGGGACCTGGGAGACCATCAGTTACTGGTACAGATTCCCCTTAATGGGTTTTTTAAGCTTTTTAGTTCTTTCTAGGATGTGTATGACAATAATGTAATTTCCCAGAACGGCATATTCTACTTAGAATCCATGCAGGCAATGTCTGCAACTTCTTGTTTATATGCAAACAAGAAGTAGTCGTTAAGCCCCTCCCCTTTCTGTCCGTCTGCTTCACAGGAGCCCAGTAGCTACTTTTTATGTCAGGGGCGAGGGAGGAGGGTCCTTTGTTTTCCCTGCTTTGATTTTGCAGTCATCAGAGCACTAAACATCTACCTCTCTTTTCTCCTCTGTTTGCCTCTCTGTCCTTCTCACTCCCTGTCTCTCGCTCTGCCTCCTCCATAAACCCAGGTTGTAAAATTCCCTCTCTCTCCGTCTCATCTTTTTTCCCCCCTGCATTATATCTGAATGAAACACTTCCTTCCTGGTGGTGTTGTTTTTTTCATTGCCCTTTTAACAAGCGCATCTTTTATGTGTTTCCATTATTACAGCATTTTAACAGATACTTGAGAGGAAAAGACAGATAAATGCATGACTAAAATACAACTGTTTTGCATTACAGTATCTACAAAAGTCTCTCTGGCATCTTGTAGTAAATGTGTTAATTTGTGAGGTGTTGGGATGAGAAAAGTGACTTCTGTGTCCCTCAGTTTGTCACTCTCAAAGAGAACTGACTGAAAAATGACAAAAAATTTGCTCTAAATCACTGGAATAAAACACAAGAAAGGACAAAAAACCTAATCTAAATATATCCTGTAATTTTTTTTTTTTTTTTTTTTACCTGACAGGTCCACCTACAAATGCTGGTCCCCCAAAAAAGAGACACAAAGGCTGGTCACCTGATTCATCCGCCAATAGTTTGGCAGAGAGTGCTGGGAAGTCTGCACAATCGTCATTAACTTTATCAACATTATCAGTGACTTCTGTCATCGCAAATGGAGCAAGATCAGGTACAGATAGGTTTTTGGAGGCACTGTGTGTTTTTGTTATCAAGCTAATTAGCCTCATTGGAACTGTGTGCTAAATGTAAATACCTTTCTGTGTTCGTTTCCCTTTTGTGCCAGAGACTACAGCCGTACAGAGTTCATCACGAGGATCAGCAAGTCAACTTTCACCCCCTGAAGTGTCTGTAACAGTGCCTGATCAGCTGCTTCACACCTGCAGGCTGCAGCCTGTCATATTTAAAGGTGAGAGGGTCAGCTATGAGAGTCATTTGAAAGTTGGAGGAATTTCCAGCACCCTGTGTGGCTAAATCATCTTCATATACCAACCGCCGTTAGAGAAATGCCTAACACAAATCTTATTTTGAGTCTTTTTTTGTCAATATTGTTCCCCCTTTATAGTATCTACTATTCTGTTCTACACTTCTGTTTCCAATAATACCTCATTTTTAGCATAAAGTTTTAATTTAAAAGACTTGTGCACTTCAGGAATCCATTCCTAACTCATTTACTGTACATTTACTTTTTTGTCTGACTGTCGTTGGTGTAGAGGCAATTTATATATTTATGTGTTTATATCCCAGCACATGGTAATGTGAAGCTTGTATTTTTTTGATTAAAATCTGTGATTTTGTCACCATGCTTATAACTAAGTCTATATGTAATTGATCCTTAAATCGCCATGTATTGGAATGTTCTTGCTAGAGAACCTTGTTCTTAGAAATTGACATTGGTGCTAAAAATGGTCCAAAAGATGTGACAGAAAAGGAGTACTAGTCTTCTAGGTAATCTATCAACATGCTAAGTATTGGAAAAAAGGTTACAACCATTTTTATTTATTTAGGAGGTAAAAAAAGAAAACCAAAACTCAAACAACCCATTCATAATGGTCTTTTTGTCTAAGACCATTAGACAAAAACACACACACCCATAACAAA
This sequence comes from Girardinus metallicus, assembly GCA_903067095.1. Taxonomy (NCBI): domain Eukaryota; kingdom Metazoa; phylum Chordata; class Actinopteri; order Cyprinodontiformes; family Poeciliidae; genus Girardinus; species Girardinus metallicus. Next base: position 34,318 of record CAEGAE010043500.1, read on the forward strand.
ACTAAAAATACCAACAAAAAGACTTTTGATAAGTAGCTTCACTGCTTTTGTTTGATTATTTTAGGGATTCTAGTTGTGAGTGTTGCCAGGACACTTCTGGCTGGGACTGTTGTGATGTGATCTATTGTCTGGAACAGACATCTGTTTTTATAAACCTCCCTTGGCATCTGTTCAAAAATGTTTTCACTCTGGTTTATATCAGGGAAACAAGCAGGATGGAAAATATCTTTGTTAAACAGGCATTGTAAACTGCAGCATTTCCCGTTGAAACACTGTGTGATCACCACTTGGGTGGGATGTTACTGCAGATCTACTTGCTGCTGTAACATCTTCTCAAAACCACTTGAGGTTTAATTCAGCTTCACAAGACCGAGCTCCACTGTTTCATTAATGGAAAAAGCTTCTATGATGGAACTACTCTAAAGACATCTCTCTGTTATGTCAACAACAATGGAAGCCATAAGGAGCATGATAATATATTTTTTTTCTCTTGATAGAATAAAGGTTTCTTTATTTTATTTTTTTTTATAAATATCTCTTGTCTGGTGCTCATTTGCACAAGATCGTGATATAGAAGGATGACGGGCCTTTAGTATGTTTTGTTCTTTAAGACGTTTCTCAGATGGCTTTCATGGTTTTTGTGCCGCAGTCATTTATTTTGGTTGCAGATCTTCACACTGGATTTCTAAGCTCAGCATTTTTTGTGTGGGTCTACCACTTGACCTTTTTGTTCCAACCCACTCAGTCATTTGAGAAATTTACAGTCTTACTGCGTCCCTCCCTGGGACCAATGGCACATTACATGTTGAGTGTATTCTTCACAGATATCGAGGCTTAGTACTTTCCACCATTTTGTGTCACTACAACTGTTTGGAGCAATTTGTAGTATATCTTGCTGTAATATGAAAAAGGACGCATGAATATAACAAACTGCTAAAATCCCAAAACTGACATTATTCAACTTATTCCCATTTACTCCCATGTATTTTTTTTTTCTGTACATTTCCTATTTCTCCAGGTCATGGCCCTCTTCCTCAACTCACAGGCAACACAAGTGATGTACTCATCAGTTCTCTTCTACAGAGTTGTTACCTGAGCTCACAAACACTCCCCAGGGTTTACCAGCATTACGGACCATCACCTATTCAACCTCTCTCTGCTGAGATGCAGATTCTGCTCACCGTTTACTACCTCGTTCAGCTAGGTTAGTGCAAAAGATGTTTGAACATAATGTAATTTTCAAACCATAAGCTACAGTAATTTGACTTTTTAAATACAGCTATTACATTGTTGGTTATGGCCTTGCCTTTCTTTAACATCATATATATATATACTGCACACACCCTCCACTGCCATAACAAGTGTTGCAGAAATATCCTATTATAGCATTGCATAACCTCATTGTGTGCCATGCAGATGCTCAGTATGCACAGTGTAAGATTCACTCACCTCCATGTGTTCAACTGTTTAACTTTAGCAGTCTGCCCTGTTATTGAATTATTTCAGATAATAGTCACTAATCAGTGGGGAGAACTAATAAAACAATAAAGTTTAAGTCCAAGATGTTAGAAAAGTAACATATTCAGTCCTGATGCAGAATAACAATGAATTTGTTGTTCCTTTCATCCCAATACACATGACCCATACAAAACAGCCACTTACATTTTTCAGAGGATACAGAATTTCATTTTTCACAAATTGCTCTTCCTTTCTTCAGTCATAAATCTGTGTAACATACTTTTTATATACCACCATAAATGGTAAGATCATAAAAAGTATGACTGCAGCTTTATTCTCTCTCAGGCACTGAGCAGGTACCCCTCATTGAGGACTTGGAGCAGATATTCATGAGGTCATGGAGGGAATCTCACCTCAGTGAGATCAGACAGTTTCAGCAGTCACAAACGCAAGGAACCCAAGGGAGACACTATGGCATAGAGGTCAGATGTTTGCAAGAAAAGTATCAGCATTGTGATTTTTTTTTAATCATATTTACATAAGTAACACTGATAAAATAATATACCTCAATAAATGATTAAATTTGATCATCCTCAGGTACCAGCTAGCTTGCCCGGGCTCCCCCAGCATCTCTCTTTACCTCCTCAAAGTCAGCAGCCCCTCACCCCCAGTCAGCTTCCCTGGCTCGCCCAGCTTGCTGCCTCGTCCTGTGGAGAGGGCGTGGTGGTGTTGGGGGAAGATGTCAAATCCTTGGCTCAGGGGCTTCTGCAAATGTTCAGTAGGCTGGTGGATGGACGGCTTGAAAACACGAACTATGTCGTCATCATCGTCACTTCACCGGGACAAGAAACTCAGTCCTGTGTGGTGGTAACAGGTGAGAGTTGTGGTGTAATAAATAGTGATCCCATGGTAAATGTGGACAAGAGATTGAATTCATCTATGGATCTGTTTCAGGTAAACATCAGTGTCGTGCCTTGGCGGAGAGCATGTTTTCTCCCAATGAGGGACTGAAAGAAATCAGCCACCAACTCCATACAGGGGCTGCCCAGGAACTTATCCACTATTGCAATTCCCTCGGACAAGGCAAGTCTCTATCTTTGGCTTGTTCATTGGCTATTGAAAATTTTGTACAAATTTTCTAAAATACTTGTGTGGCTTTCTGTTTCTCAGATGGTAATATGGATTTCCTTCTGGACAGTGCCAGTGTGGAGCACGAAGCATCACCCCCATCCAGTAGTCAGACGTTAGCTGAAGAGAAAACTCTGAAAGCCACAAATAGCCCCAAAGACAGACCTAGTCCAAAAGATTCACAAACATCCAGTTTAAAAGATACACCCAGCCCTAAGGAGACGGCTTCAAGCCCCAAAACCCCTTGTTTAGGTAAGAAGAAGGCTCTTTGGGATTGAGTGTTAACCATTTATAGTGGGACATACATTAATGTTCACGTCCTTGAAGAAATTTAATTATTTTTTACGTCTGTATTAGAATGCTGTCCAAATCAGAAAGAGCCTTAGAAAAATACCTTAGATAAGATTTGCTCTTCAAACAAGCAACCATTGAAAAATCAGGTTTTATTTTAAAATTTTGAGTTTCAAATTTCTGTTACAATGTCAATTGTATTTGCATTTTGTATGTTATAATCTCAGTGTCCATCTTTGTGCTTGCAGAATACAGAGTAGAGTGGCGTGAGGTTCGTCCCATACAGCTGGCTGTGGCTAGAAAGCTGCTGTCCCATGTTTGTGCCATTGCAGACTCGAGCACACAGAATCTGGACCTCGGTTCCTTTAACAGGGTCAGCTTCCTCATCTTGGTACCACCTTCCGAGGTCTCATTTCAGCAGACTGTTCTTCACCTCTGGAGCTCTGGTTAGTAAAGTCTTTGTCTCTTAACCTGTATGTATCAGACAAGTTTTTAGTTCAACAACAGTCACAAGCTAAGAGGAAATGTTTTTAGTTTTTTATACACTACTGCTGATTTACATTATTCATTCCTTTGTATTTTCTAGGTGTTCTTCAGGAGCTTGGGAGTTCAGAGCAGGAATCTGCATCTCAGAGAGAGGCAGAGCGCTATGTGGTGAAGATGGATCAAAGCGCTCAGTCACGAATTGACAAGCTTCTCCAGGAAGCACAGAGCAACTCCTACACGCTCTACATTTTGGTTCATGACCATGCCCACTGGGATATTAGCAGGTTTGGATTAGGAAAGCTTAAATGAATGAAATGATACAACAAAGATAAGGTTATTCATTGTATTTATGTGGCTCCTCTCCCAATCAGCACATTTTACAGCAGCACAGACAGCAGTCTAGGTCTTGTGGATCGGTTGTTAAACTCCCGGCAGGTGAAAGATGCCACAAACATCTTGATTCTGCATGTCACCTCATTCCCCTTCGCTCTGCAAACACAGTGCACTCGCATCAGCCCTTACAACGAGATTCACTGGCCATCTGCATTCAGCAATGTGAGTCTAAGCTCTGTTTGGGATGGACATTTGGTGATGCAGTGGTTTGGTTGTTAGTCTAAATGTCAGCTGTTGCTTGTGTGCGTAGGATGTGGACCTGTATCATGAGAGGACAAGGTACTTTGGTGTGTCAGAGCTTTTGGAGTCGACCCGCTCAGGAAGCAGCCTCCCACTGATGCGATATGATTCCTCCTTTGAGAGCATGACATCAACCCTCGAAGAAAGGTTCTACACCCACATACACCATCCTTAATCAGCGAAACTCTAATAAAGTTTAAAACCAAGTAGGGCTGAAACGATTCCTCGAGTGATTCGAGCACCTCGATTATTAAAATTTCTCGAGGAAAACTGATCTGCCTCGTTATATTATGTGTTATTATTTAGCGCACCGTGTTCCGGCCGGGACTTTATTTACTCTCTCACTTCCGCCTGAGTTGTTGACGAAAGCTAAGTGTTAGCAGCATA
>CAEGAE010043504.1:0-29696 GCA_903067095.1 Girardinus metallicus
TCTTTGTGCGTAATTTTCCTGTCCTCCAGAGAGAGCTCACAAAATGACGGATCTGTAGGTATTTATAGAAATCTCTGTTAGAAATATTGAAATTGGCTTTAATTTGTTCAAAGGGTTTGACAGAGTTAGAGTCCAATATGTCCATAATATTTGACAGTCCCTTAGATGACCATTCAGACAAACCAATGCTTCTAATCTCTGCCGGTAAATCGGGGTTCAAAGTTAACGACGACCAAGAAGAAAGAGTGGGAGAGACATTTAAATATTTCTTCACATCTCGCCAGGCCAGCAAAGTATTATAAACAATGAAGTTACGCCTGAGATGAACTAGTTGGTCTATACCGCTTATAAAGAAAAGAGAATTAAGTTTGCTGGGCAGACAAGATCGGGATTCCAAATCTAACCATAAAGAGTTCCTTCTATTCATAAACCAATTTGACATAAGTTTAAGTTGTGCTGACCAATAATAAAGCTGCAGGGATGGTAATGATAAGCCTCCAAGATGTTTTGGCTTCGTCAATATAGAAAATTTGACTCTTGGGTGTTTGTTGTTCCAGATAAAACGAGATAAATGAGAATTTAGTGATTTGAAGTGTGCAGAGGATAAATAGCAGGGAAGATTTTGATATAAATAGTTCAGCCGCGGGGTTTTCTGTACTTTTATCAAGTTTTGATTCCGCTTGAATTAAAAATTCACTGTCCTGCGGTGTTTCCCGGTTTTTATTTTAAAGTCTATAAATAACAAGCAATTTATTGTTCATCCTGTCCCAGTGCAATGCTTACAACAATGGACCGAAAACAACGAGAAAACAAGCTGCTCTTCATAAACCCCTGAATTCACAGGAGTGGCTTAGAAGAATCTGCCAGTTTGACGGCCGAAACTATGAGGCCGATGTCGGCTTTACCTCTGGTAAGTAGAAGTAGCTAGTAAACATGTCCGCTGAACCTAGCCCAATCAGCAACTGCATGTCATCGTGCAGTCCAGATATTTGCAGTAACATTTCATAGTAACATTTTTAATGAGTCTAAGTATACCGGGAAAACATTAAATAAATATCTGAGTAGAAAAATGACGTGCTTTTGTCAAAGTGTGTCGTCATTCCAATAATCAAGAAAAAGTTATGCTTTGTACTCTGTTGTAAAACTCCTTGATTCTATTTTTTTTTTTTAGATGTGAGCTCTTGTAAACTTTGTATACATTTAAAAAAAATGTATACAAAGTATTGTTAGTATTGTAGCCATGTAGAAGAAGAATCAGGCTTGAGATTTTGAAAAGAGACATGCTTGGTAAGAATGGAGGGACAAAAAGTTAGGGAAATGCCAGCAAGCATTGGAACAAATGTGTGTATATATGAAGCTTATGTCATCAAATAAATTTGTGAAGATTATAATAGCTATTTATAGTCGTAATAAATGTAATTTAAAAAAATACCTTCATAAAATTAATATATGACTTGTTGATCATTTGCAAAAAGTTGTATGATAATCAGATATTAAATTTAGTAAAACCTACTCTTTTTAGAAAACGTTTTATAATGTAGCTCGTCACACAGGACAGTCATTGAAAGGTGCAGGGAATATGGTATATATTAAAGTGCAATATTTTCATTCTCAGGTTTAAGTTGGTAGTAATGCAATAGTGTAAATAATTTAAATATGAATGTAATTATGAACATATGATTAAACTTAATCCCACAGCAGATGTTATTGGTAATACAAATTTTAGGAATAGTGAAAGACTATACGATTATGATGATTTTTATTTACTTGCAGGATGTGCTGTTTGCATTACCATGAAGTCAACCAATGCCCTGACAGAGAGGAGCATCTCCATATCTGAGGAGTGGGTCTCCTTCAAGATCTAGTCATCAGGCTCAAATGAGAACAGAGAAGCAGCTTGCCTTCACTCCGGACCAAGATTTGACAGCATGAGATGTCCAGGGCTGACAAACTAGCTCAGAGGTTTGGATCTGCCTGGATGTATGGATAAAGCTCTATACGACACTGTGAGATACAGCTGAGACAGATGTTATATTTGGAACAGCAAGCTGTATTGCCAAGATGAATAGACATTTTAATGATCATGATGATCTCATTGAAGTTCAAGAGAAATTGTTGTCAATATGGACACTGGTCTCCACTCAACAAACAGTTCCACAAAAATTGTGAAACATACTGCAAAAGAAATTCAGATAAAACTTGTATAAATTGTACCACATGTGTTTAATATAAAGCCACCTATTGTACAAAATTTTGTGTTACAATCAAATATAAGTATCAGAAATTTTGCATTATTAAATATGGTTAAAAGTGTCGATTACACTGTTTTACTTTTGTTTCAAAGCACTGTGTACTACAAAAATGTACACTACACCACTGTTCATTCCTGCTTTAAGATGAGAACAACAGCAATAATAACCAGGCGGCGTAGAAAAATAAAAGACTGAACAACTCACTTCCTGATGTGGGGTACAATGCTGTATGTGTGTCACGGCGTGAACGGCTCATGTCCAAAAGCTCAGCATACTGTGCCATTCATGCCTCTTGAACGGATCACGGATGCGCAGGCACTTTGTTCCGTTCATTCGGCAAGAACAGCATGCCGTCTGATTGGCAGTACAGGAACTGTGCTGGAGTGGCACTGTCTCTCATTGGGTGAATCTTTAGCATACATTTAATGAGTCACAGAATATGGAAGTTCATCCCTTCTCCCCAGCTGAACTAAGAAATGAAAGAATTAGGTAATTAAATTATTTTATCCAGTTTGTTCACTCAAATGATTTGTTAATTTGAACAGATCGTTGCATCACTAGATTCCTCCAAAACCCCTCTATGCAGGGTTTACCTAGCTTGGTATAAACCATCCCTTTATCCTACACTATGCTTTGTACACAGGGTCCAATGAGAAACGATTGCTTCTTGGAGGCGTGGACTGTGTTGAGTGTTTTAAATATTACCCAATTGTTAACATTTGCTCGTGATGTATGCATTACGCCAGTTTGACGCTAAGAAGCTTTCCTGAGATTGTCTTTACTGTAAACAACCATCCTCCACTACAAAGAGAGAAGTTCTGATCTCAACGAGGCTGCCTTCAATTTTTTATCCAATATTTGGAAGCGTGACCAACATGGGCTGAACAGCTTTGTTCACTTCCTCCAGTGCCATTCCTAAAACTGCAGGCTAAACACAATTCTAAAACGGCACAGAAAATTGACCTTATCGTTCACAACCTTTTGTTCTGTTTGCTGATTGGCCCAGTCAAAAATTGACCAGAGAGAATCCAAGTCAAAGGAAGAGAATGGCAGCCTGTGGCATTCTCTTCCCTATTGTCACACCTGATTAGAGCAGGTGTGACATGCAGAAACCTCGGTGAGCATGACAAGCAGCTCCATATTGAGGACCAACCAGTCCAGGCAGACACTGGACTGGGAGATGACTGACGCAGCCCTAGTGGTGAACACCTTGTGGTACTGATAGAACAGGAAACAGCTGTATTTAAGATTGAGATCAGCAATGGGGGACATGTAGGGGTTGAGCTCGACCCGAAATCTACCCCAGGTGACTGAACACAGAACATCACGATTGAAGCTGAAGGCTGCGAGAGACTCCCCACTACAGAAGTCCTTTGTGAGGCGCAGATCGCTGTTTTTAAATCACTGGTGGACCTCAGGGAAGGATGATGGAGGACGTTCATGGAAGAGATGAGAGCCGCGGGAGGCGGGATCAGAGCTGGATGATGGAGCACAGAGGTGGAGGCAGAGGCTCAAGCCAAAGCAGCAGGAGTGGGAGAGAGATTGCTGGCCAAAGTGGGATAAGGACTGGGCATGGCCAGCTCGTGGGCGTGAATGGAAGGCGGGGGGCCCCAGTGCTGTTTGGTTGGATGAGGGGAGGACTTCTGGGACCTCTTGCCCATGCTGGCCATGAAGACGAAGGAGGGGATGGAGAGGAGTCACCATAGGGCAAGGATACAGCGAGAGATGTCTGCTTGCTTGACACCAGCCTCAGGAAAGATGCCCCAGTACCTCAGGAGGGCCAGGAGGCGCAAGGCTGAGCCAAGAAGCCAAACGGGTGTTCCTGCACAACGGGCCAGGGAGCAAAGAACAGGGGTCATTGGGAATGAGGGTTGGAGAATGTACAAGGTCATCTGAGAGCATGTACCAGCTATTTTAATCAAAGCATGGCTGGGAAGCAGGTGGATCGATGATTGTTTGGCCTCTTGAAGGGGTTCTTGAGTGGTGATTGGCTGAGGCGGAGCAACAGCTTGGTGCTGGTTGGCTGAGGGGGATGTGTGGTAATTGGATGATGCAGGTAGGCAGAGTCTCACAGCTTGAAATTACACCTGACATATCTGCTTGAAAAGCACATAAAATATTGATTTCACAGCAAGTAGGCTTTGTCTATTTCCTGGCCTTTTTCTATAAGCTACAGTTACGTGCTTATGATGGAGTGGACTAAGTGTTTTGCTTGTTTGTTTTAAGTACTAAAGTGAATTTATAATGTGATAATAAAATCATAATTTCATGAGAATCTACACCACACTGCACTGAAGTAAGGAATACTCTGCATCTTGTGACTGGTATTGGATTTACAAATAAGAAAATACTTAATCTTTTAACACATCAGAATCAAACTATCAGTTCCAGGACACTGAAGCTATTGTTTAAGCAACTGTTTATTTCAAAGAAAGAACCAGACTTGCTTAGCAGGTCACATCTTGACAACGCTATCTTATTAAAATCTTTTTTTCTCATAAATTAAGAACTTTTGGCAAAATTGCATCTTTATTCTGCCAGTAATAATAACTGCAGTAAGTACTCTAATAAAATGTTTTTGCTCCAGTAATATTATGACTTTATTCTTGTATTTTTTTTTAATTAAATTATCTTAGTAAAACTAAAGTCATACTTCCTTTACCATACTTCATTTTTGTTTTCACTGTCACAAACTTCTCCACCTCTCTCTATGTCTCCTCAAAACATCCACGTTTTTATTCTTGTTGTGTCTTTGTAGGCTACTTCTACTGGCTTTACTAGGCAGCCTGTTGATTAATTTTGAACAGTGCTGCCACCTAGTGACAGGAGGCTTGTTATCGGTCAAACATGAATAAAGACAGTAATCTTGCGCCCCTGACAACTAACCTGCCTCCCGTTCAGCCTGCTGCACTTTTGATTTCTGATTGCTTAGTTCACCATCTGCCTTGATGACTACATATGGCGTATGTTCATTTTTCATGCGGTACATGGTTTTCATATGTGAATTTCATTGGGGGTAAGGGTGACCAAACACCGTAATACTGTTTGAAAACTAGTACCTATTTTTATTTCGCCCGGCTGGAAAAATTGAACTAGAACAGCATGAAATTCCCTGCAGCCAAAATGAACGCTAATTGTGACCAAAATAGGTCACAGCTTGAGTCCTCTGAACTCAAGCTGTACCCAATTCAACTTCATCTCATATGTTATTTACACACACACACACGCCCACACACTTTTTTTACATACATATCTACATATCGCATAAATTACTTTATTATTTATTTATTTTTAATTTGTGCATTAGATTTTTTTAATGTGGGACATGAGTCTGAGTAACATACCACAAACAAGTACGACAATAAAAAAAATCCTTGAATCCTTGAGTCCCAAATATAAATTCAGTTTTTTATAAAATTTACAGTTTTATGAAAACCCTTGCTTATTTGTCTTATTTTTAGAGGGCCTAAATGCATCTTATTGAGAGCTGATCTTACAGTGAACAAAATTGCTTTAATATTCCTAGTAAGTAGTGGCCCGCCGCTGAAGTTTGGAGCACTTTATCCTCTCATTTATCCACTCACCTGCATGTAAAGTGTTTGGGTCATTAAGACGTGTCTCATTCACTAATGTCAATTTGGTAGCTTAACTTATTTCATCATGCTGTGATAAACAGTTGTAGGAATCTGACAACATGCTACAAGACAATTGTCTTCAGGCTCTTTCAAACCCCACTGATCCATCTTCTGTGGATTTTGTTTCCCTCCCTAAATTTCTTTCTCAAGTTTCTTCTGTGCAGCTCTCAGCTCCTCCTTGTTTCCCAACCTAAAAGGCTTGTTTGTTGTTGGAGAAACACTTTACCTTCGTGATGGGCACAATGTTCTCCACGCAGAAGTTCATAAAGTACATGAGACAGCCAGTGGGGATGGCAATGTAATAGAGGACATAATAGAAAGAGGAGGAAATACAGATTTTAAAAAAATGTCTGTCAAGATAAATGGATGGTTAAAACATTTATTTTTAGCTGAAGGCCTACAGTTAAAATTTGTAATTTTATGCATTTATAAGTTGGCATATTTTGCCGCATAGTTGTTACATCTTGTTGAAGTTTTGTTTACACTACATTAGATATATTTATTTATATATTTTTGAGGAATGGTTTGATATTATTGGATCATTTCGGAGGGTATTTCCTTTACAGTTTTGGAACTTTGCTTCAATTTTTATTGTGAAGTTTCTCTGGGCTACAGTGGAAATTTGAGCAAGATGTAAATTAGAGGTTCACCAATTTATCACCCTGCCGATTTATGGACTCCATTTTCCTTAATTATGGGTCGATCTTTTCCCTCTATCTTATCTACCTTAGCAAAGGTCTAAAATTTGTTCCTCCCCAAAAGTTAATGCTTTTTGCCCTTGCAAACAGTATTTCTGTCCTGAATTCTGACCTGTAATTGGATTTTCAGGAATGCACTGCTTCACAGTGAGGGTGGCATGCATCCTGTAATAAATGTTAGTTTAACCAGGACCTTTTTTTAGAACCCAATCAAGTCATCTGTGATTCTCCACCTAAAACTGGACTTTATATATTATTTTTGGCTCTTTTTGTGTTCTAATGTAAAAGTCCTAACATTGGAATAATGTTCTTAATGTTCACATAGCAAAGCGGTGTGTTGTAAAAATGACACCATTAATACTGACTTTACAAAAAAACAAAACAAAAAAAAAAAAATCACTAAATTACCAACAGTCTTGGAAACCATCATGGTTGCAGATGATTTGTGTTGTGTGGCTGGTGTGGATGGTTGGTGTTGGATCCCAGTTGGTTCCAGCTGGATGAACAGAGCCAAGGGGCTGGCTGAGGAATGTCCTGGTGACCCTACACACAGAAGACACGAACAGAAGCCAAAAGGACCACAGGGGGTGAAGATGGAACAACGGGGTCCTAGCATATGTGTGTGTGAATCTGTGAGAGAGAAAGTGCATGATTGTGTGCATGCTAATGTTTGATCATGCATATCGGTGTGTAAAGGGCCGATGGAGCAAGGGAGAGGAGGCTCGGGAGTGAACGAGAGAGAGGGAGTGTGGGGTAGAGGGTATGGGGTCAGCCCTTGTACCCTTTGACCATTGTCTCCCTCCCTGACCAATATAAAAGCATCATAACCCTGTGAGCCCAGACATATTTAGAAACCAGATAAAAGCACTTTTTACAAACTAGATACACATCAGGCACAAAGCCCGGGGTCAAGCGCAACAAATTAACAACCCTCTTTCTGATGGTGAGGTGGGGGTCTGGGGTGACGGGGCAAAGCGAAACCTCCCCTGGAGTCCAGAGCCAAATGCCTTCATATTCCCAGAGAAGAGACATGGGCTGCTTGCCTTTATTCATTGTAATTGGTCCAGGGGCCAGAGGCTAAGATAAATACTGACTTACTTTTTGTTTGCTTTGTGTCCTCCTAACACAAAACTTCTCCAAGCTAACTCCAGCTAAAGTCAAGACCATCATTATGAGAGGCAAGAATTTTATTCATTCGTCAGTCTCATCACAGTGAGGCTTAGCAAACTGGGGCTCATTATTTAAGGGAGTAAAAGTGTTTTCATGGCTGTGAAAAGGTGGAAACTGATGATGTTTTCAGCACAACAGACTGAGAAAACTATTGATGTTCTTTGAAATAGTCCCTGCAAAAAAAAAGACTGCAAAAACTAAGAATACCCTACTAAAATATAGGAATTATTATTATTAGAAGTAGTAGTATTATTATTAGTAGTAGTGTTATTAACTTTCTCATTGAGATTAAAACTCTCTTATACACAAGAATCCTGGCCAAGACTGGCAGCAGTACACAGAGATTACAGAACATTCATTGCAAAACAGAAAAAAGTTAAGACTGTCATAAATAAATTAGTTGAAATATTCTACAGTTAAAACATTTATACAGACAAAATGATTCCTTCACAAATTCTGATCAGATTTGATTGGAAGATTGATGGTATTAATCCAGAAGAGTCCTGTGTGGAGATTGAGGTTAATGTGTAGTTTAGGTCCAAGCTTATCATTGCAGTTCGACAAAAAAAGGTATATCTCTAAAAAAAGATACTTTTAAAAACATGAAGAACCGTTTTTCTTCTAAACATACATGCATACTGTTTGGTCAAAGTCGTGTGCCGTTTTTGATGTTTTTCAATTAAAAAGTGATGCACAAGGGCAAAATTAGGAACAAGAGCACAAATTAAGAAAAAGGATAAAAACCACCAATTTCTGAGAAAATACGGATTTTTGTCTTTTGCAAAACTATACTAGGTTAAGTCATTGTCTAACATTTATTATTATCTTCCACTTGTCTGAGGTGGAAGCAGCAGCCTTAGCAGAGAAGGTCAGACTTCCCTCCTCTTTTGGGGGAACCCCAAGGTGTTCCCCGGTTAGCCAAGAAATAGTATCTCAAGCATGTATTTAGGCCTGGTTTAGTTCCATCAAAGTTCAGGGTTTACAGAAACTCCATAGTGCAGTGTTTCCTAACCCTGGTCCTCACGGCACACTGGCCTGTATGTTTTAGGGTTTTCTTGCTTCAGCCCTGCTGATTTCAATTGATGGGCGAGTAACAGGTGTTTGCTGGACTGCAATATTCTGAATCGGATGTATTAAGCAGGGAAACATCTCTTTTCAGTGGACAAAAAGAGATGGTATCCGCCATAAAATTACACTTACGTTAAGCATCAACTACAGCATAGCAGCCTGATGTGTTCAGTCTATCCGCTCACCTGTATAAATACACCTGCCATGCTCTTCCCCGCCGTTCGTTCTGAACCAGCAGCTCCAGGAGGAGAAAGACTGTCATTCTCCATGCATTGTGCCAGTCAATTAAAGGATGCTTATTGGTCCCCCCGAAAAACGATAAAAGCCCAGACATTATCATAACTCAATGAAATACCCCCGCATTCCCTGGACCGAACTTGAAAATTGGACATTATGCTGCTAACACTTAGCATTTATCAACAACTCATAGGCGGAAGTGAGAGCGTTGTGCAACACAAATAAGCACCGGCTTTATCACGATGCTCTAAATGATAAAACAGATTTGAAGGCAATAATCCTGGAGGTAGATAATTTGCCTTGAGGAATTTTAGTAATCAAAGCACTCAAATCACTTGAGAAATTGATACATCCCTACTCACAGCCTTATTGGAAAATGGAACAAAAGCTGGAAACTTCTAAAAACATATTTCTGACTAAATAATCCAGACCAAAGCTTAGTTTTTTTTTTTTTGCACACCTTTCCAATCATAGCTTTTGACAGTCAGTGCTGTGGGGTGGGGTTTTTGCAAAGTAATGTAAATGAATAAACTTTGGTAACACTCCCGAACAGAATTCTTCTGAAATTTTGAGGCTTGTTTTCTCCCCCAATCTTGTTTGTAGAGTGTTCAAATGGTCATTTCTTCATAAATGTCTATGTGTTTGACATTATCAGAAAGCTTAGAATCTAAAGTTATAGAATCTGTAAATACTTAAAAAAAACTCCTGGGAGACTTATAACTGGTTTGGTCGTGGCCAGTTGCAGGGCAGTCGTGGACATAATGTATATTTCCACAATTTGTGTGTGTTTGTGTGTTTTTTTTTGTGCGTGCGGGAATGACCGATGCAAGTGCAGCCCATTTACCTTCAGTTGAGTTTATATTTCTGATGGGGTAAATTTTACTTTACCAATTTCACTATGATTTAAAGCAGCTTATGACTCTTTTTGCACATTGAATGAAATGAATATATAATAGTTCATAAATGCATAGAATAAGTTTGACACTTTACTTGGACTTGTCAAAATAACTTGTGTTCATCTCTTGAGCAGTACCTTAAACTGTCTCCTGAACTTGCTTTTCTTATCTGTTCAGAAGAAGCTTGATGTCCTGTGTTTCTGTGGATAAATTGTGGTCTGGGCCATAGATTTAAAGTTAACAATGTTTTTAACTGTTGGATTCAACTCCCAATGGTGTGTGGGGTGGCGTGGGCGTGGGTGTGTGTGCGCGTGTGTGTGTGCGTGTGTGTGTGTGTGTGTGTAGTCCTACCAATTAAGTGACTTGTGTGAATGAGAAGTTGTTTCCAACTGACTGTGTGCATGTTCTTCAGCATGTCTGTGATTTGTTCATGTGTGGGTGTGCGTGTGTCTGTGTGAATTAAACCAGTTTCCCACTATACACTCAGTTTGTGTTACCCCACCCCACACAGACCCTTAGATAATTCAACCAGCTGATGAGGTTACCCAAACGCTAACAGAGGCCCAGCATGCTGCTAATGATGAGAGGTGGAGTTACAGGGCGGAGGGCTCTGGTGGGGTTAGAAATGGGTGGTTGTGTTTAGTCAGACACAGAACTTTGTGTGGGGGACGGGGGATACCTGCCCCACATTAGGCGAGAGAGGCTCTGACCTTAGCAGCTATAATATCAGTACAAGCTCTGACCCAAGATCAGGCCCAGTTGGCACTTCAGAAGGGTGAGGGAGTTAGTTAGAGAGCGGGGGGGGTCTTTTATTGTATGGATGATGTCCTCTAGCTTTCCTCTGCCAGTGCCGCGGCCTAGTGAGGGGTGAGTAATGTGAGTAATGGAGAGTAATAGGGTGCAGATAGTGAGTGTGAGGGTAACCCTATTGTATCCTGTGTCAGCTGGGTCAGAGGTCACCCATGGCACATACTGGTCTTGGCCCTGTCCGACCCATTTGGGTCTGAAATGAGTTTACCCAACACTAATTAACGGGGCCTGCCAATAGGCTGCTCTTGCTAACTGGCTTGACAGATGCTTCTGGGTCTTGCTTGGATGGCCTTGTCCCCCACCACCACAGCTCTCTGCTATCTGACCACCCCTCTGACCCCTTCTCCCAACACTCATATGCTCAGTACAATTCTCACCATTTGCATGTCATGATGATCCCACCTGCATTTGTGGTGATGCCTCAGCTTGGTGGTGTTGGTATGGCTGGACTCCAGGCCTTTTGACGGGGCTTCCTGAACAATGTACACTTACACTACGTTTGAAATGTTTCCACCTTTTGTCTTGTTACAACCACAATCTTCTTGAGACTGTCTTGGGAAGACATAGTATCTTCAGTCAGAGGCTTCTTCAGATTTACTGTAACACAGACTGCGACAAGAGATATTTCCTGCCAACATCCATTACAATCTACAATAACTCTTTGAAGAATGAATGAGTCACAACAACATTTAATTTCCCCTTGGGATTAATAAAGTACTTTTGAATTTCAATTCGAATTGAATTAACTGAGATGCAGGATCTTACAGCAACATGCTGATACTACTATGTTTCATACTGTGGAAGGTGGGTTCACGGTGCTGTGTGGTGTTTTGTCTTCATTAATTGCATTTTAGTCTCATCAGACAGTAGTACCTTCTTCCACCTGTTGCATTCATATGCAGTCACATGGACATGGTTTTCACAATCCTTCACTTTTACCACATTTTGTTATGTTGCAACCTTAATCAAATTGCATAAGATTAATCTCTTTCTTGAAAATTCCACACATATATACCCAAATATGACAATATCGAAACCTTTTTTGTGTGATTAATTGAAAATAGAATATTAAGAAATCATTTACTAAAGTATTCTCAGCTTTTCCCAAAAAGCAAAATTGAGCTTTTGCCACTGATTATGTTTAAGATGTTTCTACAGCGACAACTTTGACCCTTCTTGTACAGAGCGTTTGTGTTCAAGTACAAGTCCAGTTTATTATTCACGTGAACATCCAGGTACTTCCCCAGCTAGCAAAACATGAGTGAATCAACGTTGAAATATAGCTAACCAGAAACACTGAATCCACGTTGAAGCCTGACATTGGAATGATATTGAAAGTGGTCGGTGGGTGACTTACATGTTGAACGTTAGGGTTTCACACATAACTGACACTATATCAATGTTGATTCAACCATCATCTACATTTGGGTCTGCATGCACAGTTTACTTTATATTGAATCAGTTAGGAATCAATGTTTATTCAAATATTGAATCAACATATTCATGTAACATACCATTAAAAATTTTTTCATTGCTGTTAAACACAATTTTGTTGGCAGACAATGGGTATTATTGTCTGCCATTACATTATGGTAGTTACATTATGGTTTACACCATAATGTAATCACCATACATTATGGTATTTTACACATTACTATATGTCAATAATAGTATTTACAGACAAGTGAGAAAATGTACAGAAAGGAATCACAACCCACTGTCCTTAACAGTGCTTGACATAGTGCTTGATTTAAAATGTGATAAACCCATTCCCAATGATGAAATGTTCTCACTCAGTGCTCATAGAGGAGGAGGGTTGTGTCAAGCATCATACATTGATACAACATTGATCAGACGTTAGCATTTCAGTCATTAGAATTTGACCACAAAACATTGATACATTGCCATCTTTTCAACATCAGTTAATTGGCTCGAATTGGATGATTCGAGCCAATTCAAATCATCCAACCGTCACAGATTGATGGTGTTTGATCCAACATTACCATTGCTTGCTATCTGGGTCCACTCCTCCACAATCTGTCCAAGCCCTGGATGTTCACTGGTGATATATGTATGTAACCTGGCCATTAACTTCCTATGCAATTCTTCTTGATTCAAATCACAGAACAGTCTGCGAACCACAGCATAGTCTGTGAAGCTGAGAGTCCTGACTCTCTGTACGAAGCAAAGCATAAAAAAAGGGAATGGGTTTTCTCAGGCTTGCCTGTATGGGCATCATGCGAAAGTCAGTCGCCATTTCCTTTGTGTTTGTGGTTTTAATGTGAAGGTTGTTGGCCTCAGACATGGTAACAAAGTTGCTGATGATCTCCCTTAGGTCATTCCCATCAAATACATAGCCTAGAATAGCTGTATTGTCCGAATGTAGTGTAAAGCATTTCAGAATCCTCTGAACTAGATAAAGTGCTACATAAGAACAGGCAATTTACCATTTACCAATCTTCATAACCCCCTTCAAGAATTAAAGTCCCTTTTTCACAGGTAAAACAATCATTTGTTATATTACCAACAGTCTTGACCGCCAGCAACCCAAGACCAATTCCATCACTACTGTGCCTAAGTAACAATGGACTAACCCCTAATGATATATTTTGCAAATAGTGGGTCCATACTGTACATTCAGTGATTCACAGCTAATCTGCTCATTAATTATTGTTAATTTCTACTGTCTACTGGTTGTCTACTGAGCAGAAATGTCTTCATGTCTCTAGGGCATTAGGCAGAGTTTATTTGAGTCAGTGCCTACCTATTGTTGACTTCTCTACATCAGTGTCTGTACATTCAGCCAAAGTATTTTAATGCAGGTGGCAGCATTTGTCTGTAACCACCTTACTGAGCATAAAAGTGGGACCTCCCTCCTGTCTGTCATCCCTATAGGAGGGCACTAAGTCCTGAGATTCAGTCCCAGCCCAACAGAAGCCCCCCTACCACCAGCACCCCTGGGCTCCACCCCACCCTCTACATAGCTTCTAACACCCAAACACACCCCGTCAACCCTCCCTAACAGCTCTCCTCCCCTCTCCTTTCACTGCTCTCCGACTGCTCCACATGCAGACCATTCACCGTGCATACCTAGGCTGCTAATTCCAAACTGCCTCTCCAATCAAAGGATCACAAGTGTTGTAGTTTTTGTCTCTTTTCTTTTGCTGAGAAACAATGTGTAATGAAAAGAGGTAGCGACAAGTCTGGTTTGTGTGTTGGGGTGGGTGTGTGTGTGTGTAAGGGAGAGGGAAGGTTCTCCCCATCTTTTTTCTCTGTTTTATCTTTTACTGTCAAATCAGTCAGTTTTTAAGAATATTTCTTTTGTCATATTGATACAGTCTAAAGTCATAATCTTTTGTATTCTAAACCGACAAAAAAAATATATAAATCATTTCTGTAATACAAGATCTGACGCTGATGTGACCGAAAATAGCTGCTTTTCTGATATCTACACTGTTAGCTGTTAGTATTTAACCAAACAAAGCTGGTCTTTGTATTTACGTTATAATAGAGTCAGTTGGTTCATGTCATGTCAAACTATTTTAATATATTTAAAATACTTTATTGATTACTGAAGGGGTGGTGAGGTTGTTTGCCTTAGTATGGCATACAAAAATAAGTAAATAAAAATAATAATAATAAACATATAACAATAAATAACAATTAGCAGCTATAATCTTAAGCAGCGATAATCTTAAGGACTCACATGTATCGCTCAGTATATTGCTAAATATATATTCATCTTAAACAAAAAGTAAAGTCATATTTTGATGCAGATAGAGTCAAATGACTGATTTGACTCTATCTGCATCAGAATGTAGATTTGTGTTTTGAGGCAAATTTGTTTTAAGATTGGACCCATCAGTAACTTTTGTTGCTTTTTTTCTGCACTCTAGTTGTTTTTCTAAATGTTTCTCCTTCTCTGTGTTTTATGTCCAGTTCCTTTGTAACAGGCACTGCATGCTGTGAGAACTTATATCCTCTTCGTATCTGGGATGTGGAACGGTGAGTGAGGAACCTGTTCTAGCACTTTTTATTTATTTATTTATTTATTTTTTACAGGGGACTCAAATTCAATTTGCTCTATTTTGAACAGTTGAAATGTCAGATAAAAAATGAACAAATTGTTTTTTTTCACAACTTCATTTAACCAAAAAGCACTTAATAATATTAAAAGTCTGCTCTTACAAGAAGGTATTGGGTATGAATAAAATGACTTAAAGCTACTGGATTGTAGCCACAGCTGCCCCGGGTGCAGCCTGATTGCTGTGCGAGGCTGCCATATCACACCTTTGGCTCTTCTGAGTTTGTTCTGAGCAGGAATGGGCAACTGATTAGTCTTATTTTCTTAGAGCGGAGGGTTGAGGGAGGTAATGAATGAGCTCGACGAGAACTTAAATGTGGTTGAATCACATCTCCAGAACCAGCTCCTCTACATGGTGCACCTCAAATGGGGAATAGCTGGACGCAATTACCTGGCAGAAAGAGAGAGATAGGATACAGACACCCATGACCAACCCTCACATCCTGCCATTTTCTTTTTAGAAAGAAGATGCTTTCTCCTTCTAAACAAATCACACTGTCACAATTCTGAACTTTTAAAGCACATGCCTCAGAGATGAGCTGGGACATCATTGCACATCATTCATCTTTGAGTGAATTTATTGAGACGTTCACCCTCAGGAAGACTGTCCTAAAAGTCTTGCACTTGTGAATAGTATTCTTACTGTTCCACAGCACTTTTGATAGTTTGGAAACAGCTTTGCAACCCTTACCAGATCGGTGAGCAGCAACAAATGCTGCTGTAAGATCATTGCTGATGTCTTTCCTTATTTGCTCGGTGTGAACACATGCGTAGGGGTGTACCAGTAAACTGCCAGTAAACCAGTGTAGTAAACTGTCAGTAAACTACCATAGCTCCTGCATTCTTTTAAAGGTGGCCACACTGATTATGACCAGTTATCAAAAGCATTAAATTAGCAGCACCTTACTGGTTACTATGCTGAAATATGCTTATATTTTTGGATATTACCAGTTTGAAGTGGTGCACCAATTACAGTGAATATGTAGAAAAAAGTAGACAGATCAATGTTAGTGTATTCTGATACTCCCCCCACCCCCAGGTTGGATCTGATGGCTTATTAATGAGTGTAACAATCTATGTCATATTTATGTATGGACATTTTGGTTGTTAACATTACCATTGTGGCACTTTATGGATCAACAAAGCTGCAGTTTTAAAAAACCCACAGCACACTTTAATCTCCAACAAAAAGCTGTCCAGAATGAGGGGCCTCTAAAAAACCCTGGCTTGGAAAGGTAAACCTTAAACCTCATAAATCCCTGACAAGGCTTCAGTAATTCCCAGCTTTACATGGGCCAGTGACAACAGGCCGACACAACATCACACACAGCCTCATACAAAAAGCCGCTTCCTGTTACCAAAAGGCTTGGAAACTCGAGGAGGGTATAAAACAGGAGCCACACAGGAAGAACATCGAAAGGGATGAGTAGGCATGTTCATCAGGTGGGAATGGGAAATTGATGTGTTTACAAAGTGATCTGCATAATGAAATGGGTCATTTATGGTGTAGGAATGCAGAACATGCTGGGGAATTTTCCAGTTAACTGTAACGCCATCTGGGAATAATGAAATATCCTGACAGCTTTCTGTTCAGGGGACCCATCTTTTTGAAGCTTTAGTAAATCTGATGAGATCCTGAATAAACTTCATATGGAAATCACTTACCAAAAGCTATTTTGTAAATAAATATTTATTGTAAGAATCTTCTGTAAATTGTTAACATGTTGGGCGTTTGTTCTGCCTGACACCAGCTAGACAGATTTTAATATCACCACTTCCTGTCTATGATAACTTTACATTTAAAGGCCCTCTATATGGTAGTTTTTATACATACTTTTAACTTAATATTGTTTCTGTTACTGACTCTAGTTTCATTATTATTCTGTGTTCTCTAGTCTCTTTTTTTTTGATTGGATCGACCATGTTTTACTTTAGTTAAATTTTTTCTAAAATAAGATTCTAGTGTCTTATTCTTAGTTTTTTATTGTGTCTAGTTACTTTTGTTACTCTAATTGAATTATATCTCTTATGTTTTGTTATTCTGTAATGTTAGCTTCATTTCCTAGCCCACTGTGTCTCTCTCTCTCTCTGTCTCTCTTCCTCTCTTTCTCCCCTCAACCTGCCTTCTGCTGTCTCCCTTCACACCTGCAACCCGTTAGCTAATCAGACCAGGTCCTTTGTTCCAGCATTCACTCTCCCAGTACTTATATACTTGTTTTCCTCTCACTCCTCGCTGGATCCTCCCATTAAATCCTATTACTTCTCCATTGTTACCCTGCTAGCTATTGTTCCTGATTCCTGTGGTGTTTTTTTGCTCTACTTTTGGAGCAAAAAAAAAAAAAACAACAACAACAAAAATACACGTGTTCTCCGTGGTTTTTGTTTTAAATTTTTTTTGTCATTAAATCTACAAAATCCACTCGACATCTCTGCGTGCTGCATTTGGGTCCACCATTTATCCACACATCATGACAAATCCAGCATTTCAGAAGCAGAACATCTGGCCATACAGTCAAACATGGTGGTGGAGTAGAGTGATGGTCTGGAGCTGCTTAACGGCCACTTACTGTTATTGAGAGCAATACATTCTGCTCTAGCAGAAAATTCTGAAATAGAATCTCTGACCATCAGTTTGTAAGCTGCAACCTGTATTTTTAAAAACAACTTATTTGCTTAATTTGTGAAGCTGAGTAGCAAGCATGTAATTCTCTGCCTTACCTAACCCAGCGTCCATCGTTCGCATCAGATTCACCCCAGTGCCTTTGCACAACCACAGTGTGCTTTTGATTTAAGACTCTTCTCTGTGAAAACATCATAAACAGGTCACTGTTGCAGGCGCAAACCAGCTGCTGCCACAGAACATTCTAGAGAAGATGCACCATTCTGCTACTTGTGAAAATCAGCGATGCAAGAGATTTACAACAGTGAATAGCCTAACAGCAGGCTGAGATCCTTTGAGACCCTTAAATTGAACAAAGGTGTAGCCACAAAAGCCCACAGTCCCAATGACTTCTTGGCACTTTTATTTTAATTTAACATTCTCTCATCTTACCATCTAAGAGGGACAAAGAAATTGTATGATCACTCGTATGGAAGGGGATGCCACACATGTGGCGTCATCCGAGCAACACCCCAACTTTTCACACAATTTCCCTCATGGTCAAACACAGAGGAGGGAATCGGCATCAAAGGTAGAAGGCTCTGATTATTACTCCCCTCCGCCAACATCTCCTTTTGTGACTTCAGAAAAGGAGCCATTCTTTTTACAGTCAAATGGTCAGGCTGGGATTCCTCGCATTCCTGACTTTGAAAGGACAGGGTTAAACGTCTACAGCGGTACGGACACCCCGTTGTACAAACTAATGCTGCATTGTCTCGGCAATAGGTGCATTTGCTAGACATTTTCGAGGTGATCATTCATTCTCGATGGGCTGCGTTTCCTCCTCCTGCTCCTGCTTCAGTCATTGTGCAGCTGGTCCAGGGATGTAGGATAAAAGGGGATGATGTGCAGCAGGTTGCGTAACTCCCCTCTGTTTGTTTTAGTGAATATACCTCAGCAGGAATCCTTTTCTTCACCTGTCTGACAGCTTTTGACAAAACGGTTTGTTTCCCGGTGCATCCAGGCTGTTGTTTTAGAGCTTATCCTTTACAAGAGCCTCCAACCACTTCTGTCACAAAAACACACACTGTTTTTCTTTAGCTGTCTCCTCACTAAAGCATAATTCCCTTAGCTTTTACATTGTTTCTAACCTTGTCAATTCATTAATGATTCCTTTCACAACTCTGGAAACCTGCGTGTGTGTGTGTGGCCCCTAAAGCCAGTGTGGCTCCTGCAGAGCTGCCAGACAAGCTTAAACCAGGACTTTGAATGTCACACAGCCAATAGCCCCTTCATAACAGTCACTAAGTCTGGGCCTTCTGAAGCTAGCCGGGTACCACAAAACAGCCGACTCGCACTCTGGGTCAAATTGCTTTCCTCTCAGGGAAAAGAGAAGTGAGGATTGTTCAATAATAAAAGTGAAAATACCTCTACACAGAAGAATGGCAGAAGTGTAGGAGTTGTACAGGAAGTATAGGTTTTTCATACACAAACCTTTTATGAAGTAAATGCTGTTTCGTATTTCGAAAACCCTGAATGTTTTAGTAAATTACCATCTGGTGCTAATGTGCTAAATTATCTTCTACAGAAGTTGATGTCTCCCTCAACTGTGAAACAGGCATTCTTTATTTTAGTGGGAACAGTTCCTTGCAAAATAGGGAAAAAACAATATCAGATATAATCACTGGAACAGTACCCTGACACGTGTGATATTTAAAGCTTGCTGCATACGATTCCGTATTCTCCTGAGACAAACTATTTACCTAACAACAGATATGGCACACGTGTCCTTTTATGATTCAGGCAAACAGACTCTCTTTGGTAAAAGCAAGTCATACGTACAGTATGCTCTGTTTTCCAATAGATAGCATTTTGTTGGCAGTCTGTACGTCCTGTAAATGGCTCTTAAATACAATGTGAGAATCTATGCTGTTTTGTACTTTTCATGACACTTTACTATTACATGTTACTCATGTTCTGGTTTTGTCCTCAGCTTGGTTTATAATTTTTTTAGAGATGTGCTGCACTTTTTGGCTTTTACATTGAAACGTTCAATGTAAAACACAAAATAAGGAGTTGCTATTCCATACAAATCCAAAATGCACTTCATCCCAATCTCCCCATTGGCCCTCGCTTGGTTCTGAGGCCCTGGCAATGAGAGTTCTCACCCAGTAAGGCATCCCACTGGGAAAGCCCTGGTCCAATAACATGGCCCCTGGGGTAAGGCTAGGGGATTACTAGCCCAAGCTTGTGGATTGAGCTCCAGGGCGAGGGAGGGGGCACGGGTTGAGGCATCGCGCTGGTCTGTCACTAAGGTCACTGGCCTCCTTTAAAAGGTTGCTACGAGGCAGGTATCACAAATGTGAGAGTAGCACACAGTCATGGTCATGGAGGGTAATAAATGGCAACAAAGAGACAGTTATTCTGCAATCACATACCCTACTGGGTGCAAGTTATTCTCCAATAATCAAGTGCTGAGTAGCAAGAGGTGGAAACTCGTAGTGTGATCACAAGAGCATGGTGCTGCTGGGATGTGAATTCGTTGACCACACCCTCGGCTCACAGCACATCAACCCAGAACACACAAACTCCGTTTGCTACTGGCACAGAATTCCTTCGTCCTTCACCCAAACTCTGTGACAAAACAGAAGCTGCATTTGAGTTCAGCACTCATTTAGCTTATAGCACTGTGATGATTTACGTGATGAACCAACACATACGCTGGGAGAACAAGATTGTGAAATTCAAGGAAATTGGTGTACAATTTGTAAAAAAAATAAATAAATCTGAAAAGTGAAGTGGATATTTATATTCAGCCCTCCTGAGTTGGTGCATTGTAGAAGCACATCTGCCTGCAGCTCTTTTGTTTCTACCAGCTTTGAGCATCTAGAGCCTGAAATCTTTATCTACTCTTCTTTGTAAGAAAGCTCAGGCTGAGTCAGATTGGTCAGAGAACGTCTGTGAAAGTTTAAGTGTCAGATTCTGAGTGAGATTTAGGCATGGACGTTTGACACGGCCAGTCGGACATATTATCCTATGACCTGGACCGGTCTATTTTAGCTCTGGGTTGGCCGTATGTTTTTGAAGTGGTGTCTTGCTGGAAGATGAACCCCCATCCAACCTGGCAGATAACCAGTTTTCTAAACGATTTTCGTTGGTGAATTTTAAGCAAAGAAGTTAGCACCCCCTCAATACAAGAACTAATCTTGATCAGGTCTGATTCACAAATAGTAGCTATGACCTAATACTGGAAAGCACAAGATGCTGAGAAGTAAG
Organism: Girardinus metallicus; assembly: GCA_903067095.1. NCBI lineage: Eukaryota > Metazoa > Chordata > Actinopteri > Cyprinodontiformes > Poeciliidae > Girardinus > Girardinus metallicus. The sequence continues at coordinate 20,726 of CAEGAE010043504.1, forward strand.
TGGTTTGTTTAAGACTTTTCAGGGAGGTGCTAGAATGGTTTTCATCACAGTTTTGCAGTTTGTGTGTTTTTTATCACTATAATATTAAGGTACGATTAACCTGCAAATGATTAACAAACTAGTAAACAAAGTTCTTCATTTGAAGTGGAATTACTGAAAAAGTGTTTAAGGTGCTTCTGTGAGCTGAAATTTAAACTACTCAAGATAAATAAAAGCTAGAAGATGTTTTAAGAGCTAAATATCTTCTGAACATCTCAATGAAAACATCTGGCTACATTCCAAGTCAAAAAAATTATTTTGCAGCATTATGCTATATTATCAACTCACCTCAAAACAGAGATATTTCATCTATGTATTTCAAAATTCCTCTTTTGTCCCACACAATGAGCACTTTGTCCAATGTGCTTGTCAGAGTTTAGGTTCAAATCAACTAGTTTGTTTTATATGATGATGAAGACAAAGGTCCAGTTTACCAATACATCACAAGAGATATGGAATGAACCACAAATGTAGAACTGGAAGAAATGAGGGAAATAACAGACAGAAAGAAACACTTCTCTTTAATAACTTTACGTCTAAAGACTGTTAGTCTGACTCTTTGAAGGAGATGAAAAAGTCATTCGTAATGTAGTAATATATGCACATTTCTTCCTTTTGCACACCAAGAGCTATTTTGTCTTTTTAGGCTTATGTATTTGCTCTGTATAGTTTTTTTTTTCATCAGCTCCAACAACAGAAATTGTCATTGTTTTCATAAATAATGACATAAATGTCTCAGACCACCTCAATAAGTTGATCTGGATCAAAACTGCCTTACACGATTCTCCAGTCTCACTTCTCTGACTGAGGACCAAGCTTGGCCACAGAGACATGGAAGACTCCACAGTGACAGGTTTTGCTCCGTGGACCTCTTCTATGAAATACAAAATAAATCTTCTTATTTTTAAGTAAACATATGGAATTGTATTTCAGGGGCATTGCACAAATTTAGTAAATATGCATTTTACATTTCGTCTTTCATGAGATTCAGGGATATTCAAATTCATTTGGGTTTCTGGAGCTAATGGTTTAACGAGGCCCATGGTTTCCTCTGTCATTTATCAATGGCATGCAGGTATAAATTTGACATGTCCAGGAGAAATGAAACATTGATTCAAATGAGGTGAAAGGACACAAACACATTTCTTATTCATATGGGTATGTGTCAATCCATGGGGAGTGTCACTATCAGGTTTAGTTTAACTGTTCTCATTTCTTTTCACATTTCAGACTTGATTTAAGATGTTGTGCAGCAGATGGATGTCTAAATGAGAAATGCCACTGTTGGATGTCTCCTTTACAGATTAGCGTGTGTATGCAGCCTGGGCTCGGAGTTTCGCCGTGGTGCGGGGGTGCTGGATATAGTCTTTGAGTCTCCGTTCCAGCTCTTCACCTGCGGCTATGATACCTTTGTTCGACAGTGGGACCTGCGGCTCAGTCCACAGTAAGCATTGTCTTCATTCTTGTTCTTTGTTTTTTTATTTTTGAACTTCATAGTGAACTCAATGTGAAGTATTATCATGACAGTCTCTGTAGTTAGACTTCCTGTCATCAGGTAAAAATTGGGGGCTTTACTATATAAACAGCAGAATCTGAGAACTGGTTCAAAACACTGAACAATCACACGTTGAGTGACCACATTTTCCATATTTGCAACGAAACATTAGTTGTGTCTTTTTTTTGTCAATCTTTGCGGTAACACTTTATTTGACGTGGTGTGCATAAGACTGATATGACACTGTCATAAACATGACACAATTTTTTTAGAGACGTGCTGAATGTCTATGACTGCCAACTTTGCATTAAAGTGTTATTTTTTTTACAAAATAATATATCCCATATCCCAGCTTTGGGCAGTACTGACACAAGTGGTGTCACTGCTTCTTGTGGGCAGGGCCGTTTCTAGCTTTTTTAGGGGCGCTACACCTGTTACTTTTTGGGGACTCTTACTTTGCAGAGCGACTATGGAGAGATTTCTGATCCATTATATGCTCTACAAACATGCCAGAATCTATTACACTTCACCACGAGAACAGGCTATAGCCATCAGAAGCTATCACAACAACATTCATTCATCAATAATTTAAATAGATTTTGAGTATTATAATAAATATTCACTGTAAATTTATTGAAGAACATAATACAGGCTCTTCCAGGAGCACAAATTCTCACAACTTGAAACATTAACATAAAGTGGACCAAGCCTGAGATCCACAGAAAGCAAATGAGTCTGTTACTTTTTCTTTTCTTTTTTTTTTTTTTTACATATCAATGTGCAAAGAATAACAGCAAAAAGTAAGATAATACTTATATCAGAGGAAAACCTTCCATAACAACACAATCCTGTCAGGACTATCTTACAGGACAGTCCTGTAAGATAGAACACAAACCAGCCATTTGTGTTCTGGTTATTGGACCGAATAACCAGAACACAAAGGGCTGCCTGACATAAAAATACAATAAATCATTGTTGAAATAATACTTATGCTGTGCTTTTAAACGAAACATAATAAAACAGAACACAAATTACAATCAAATTACCAAATCTGCATGGTTAAAAATCTGTATTCCAAAGATGGTTGAAAGGTCACACACGTGAAAAGAAGCTGCAGAATGGATTGACAAGAAAATCTATGAGACACTGGGTTGAATATTAAAATTAATAAAGAGATGAGAGTCTGTTGTCACAAAATTACCCTGATATACCTAAGTTCACTTATGGCATAACAAAAATGCTCCTAAAATGAGGCTGACCCACAATCCATAGTGGGTTAATGTGCTTTAATGTGCTGTGCGTGATTGGCTGTAATTTGGACCAAGCAGTTTAATTGGAGGGTCAGTTTCTTCTCCAGCTCTAAGATCGAGGCCCACGGTGACGTTAAGGAATGAAAATTTTCAAGGTAAATAATTTTCTGGCTTGTCGTCGAACTTTCACCAAAAGATTTTCTTGATAGATGTCAATATATGACTGATCGAACTCCTTAAATCTCAACTCTTGATAGTTTCTCACCTCTTAAAATGTTACTCTTTTTTTTTTTTAGAATTTAAAAATTCTCCTCAATTAATTGACATACTGCTCTTGGGTATTATTGTTTTCCTAAAGAAATTAGACAGAAAGCAATGCTTCTTTCTGTCTAATTTCCACACACAGGAGTAATGTAACTGCTTCTAAAGGAAGATGTCTCAGCAGCCTTCTCCTTGATATATTTGAGGAGAATAGCATTGATTTAGTACGGCAAGTGTTTCAAGATTTCAGGCTGGAATTTTTGAGGGGATCAGTCAAGTAAGACAAATCAGATCTGAATGGCAGATTGCTCTGGGGACTGACAGTAAGGTTGGCAGAGGGGGGTCCCCTTTTTTAGGCATAAATAATTAATATGGACAAACCTTAGCAGCCTTAGACAAAAAATCTATCAGGATCACTCAAGAGATTTTGGTTGTCTGGAGCTCGCCTTTAAAGAAAAGAACTACAAATACAAGAACAGCCGAGGGGACGAATTAATAATACTCTAATATAAAATGTATGCTATCTATTGTGAAACCTATGTTTTATTTATTTAAAAACTGCAGGTAAATATTTCTGTCCATGATTACACAATTATGACCAAAGTGGTTCATACCTCTAGCCGTTTGCAGTACAAAGTGATTTTTTAATTTTTACTAGCATGTTTCTTCTGTCTGGAAATATTATTAATATTTTGGACTTCCTAACAAGAGTCCTGATTTGAGTCTGATAGAGATGTGTTGGAAGATGCTGCAGGTTAAGCCGATGGTAAAGAGACTTCCCAGCTTCAAAGATTTGGAGCTAAAATAACCAAAAATAAATCAACAAAATACCAAGAAGGCAAAGAAAACTTTTACAGTGTAATGCTGATATATAATTTTACATTGACTATTGAGGAGGGTATAAATATGTTCAACGTATCTGTTAAAATGTTAATACAATTAGAAATGTTATTTTTAAACTTCATAAAACTATAGCAAACGTCTTTTGAGCTATGTCTGCCTCATTATCTGTCTGAAACAAACACATTAGTAGTGAAATTTGAATATGCCAGGGGTACAAATAATTTTTTTTAATTTTGATTTTACATGTTTACAGACATTTGTATATAGTATAATCATGTGTTACTGAAAGCAGCAAACAATGTCCTATTTCAATAAGCTAAACAGGACATTGTCTCCTATAACGGGTCGAGATAAAGAGAGGTGGAAGAATATCGCTCTGTGGAAAGGGATTCCACAACAAAATGCAACTTAAGGTTCCCACATAATCAGGGGTACTGTGTAAAACTGTGCAGAACCGTCCAATATTGCATAAACAAGAGCACCAATTTCATACATTTCTCATGAAATATTTCTGCATGTCCCACAAACAACTTCAGCCGTCGTCCCCTCCTTTACCCAGGCTCTTCAAAATTTGAGACCATATTGTCGACTCTCAACCTTATTAGATCAGTGTCGCATACAAAACAGTTTGATGTGAACAGGGTTGTGCACCAAACAGTTTACTGGGCAACACACCAAGTACACGTACATAGTCATAAAAATTGACTTTAGCACACTGCCCACACCTCCATTACTCGCAAACTTCCTCAGAGTGAAGTACGCCAGAGTCAACTCTCCCTCACGCTGCTCGCTGGTCGGTTCCCGTAAATAGTGTCCATTTAGTCAAACCACGTTGAATTTTTCCGGACTGAACCGCTTCAGTCAATGTGGTCCTTGATGGTCCGGTAATCACTTTTAGGGATTTTATTCTGTTGTTTACTTTGGTCTTCGCTGGTACCTGTAGGCAGCCGTTAAAAGCTCTCTTGTAGCAGTCTGTATTACAGCAAATTTGAAGAAGCCTCTGACTGGAGGAATTTCCTCTGACAGTCTCATGAAGAGGATGGTCAGGGTTGTCCATAGTTTTCTCGATCTTATGAAGAATCCTTCTTTCCATCATCATCTCCAGAGGTTCCACAGTCGTCCCCAGAACAGAATCATTCTTCTTTACCGGCTTGTTGAGCTTTCTCAGGTCTCTGGCTCTGATGCTGCTTCCCCAACAGATGACGGCAGAAGTGATGATGCTCTCAACAACAGACTTATAGAAAATCTGCAGCATCTTACTACAAACCTTGAAGCATCTTAGCTTCCTTAAGAAGTCCAGTCTGCTCTGTCCCTCCGTCACCGTTGGGTCTCCAGTCCAGTCTGTTGTCCAGATGATGAACACTGAGGTATTTATATTCCTCAACCACCTCCATTTCTTCTACGATGATGGAAATAAGGTTTGATCTAAACCTGTTTTTCCTGAAATCTACATTGTCTCCTTTACAAAAGCAGAACATTTGCATAGAAACATTCTACGCAAATGTTTCTACGCAAAGATTTGCGTAGAAATTGTGCACATATACACAAAAACACAGCCACGTTTTGGCTTTGCGTTCTTTTTGTCCTTTACCCTGAGGAGCAAGTTGGTAACCTCCCTCTTAGAGGTTAACTAAAATTAGAGAGTGCATTGTGCATAAGATCCATGTGCTTCCCCACTGTCTGCTCCTGATGTCTCCCCATCACTTATTGATGAGGCTGCTCTAATGGAGGATTGATGTCTACTGGAAGAAAATACTCGTCCTTAAAATACGTCCCCTCTCAACCACTGACCTGCTCTGCTCTGCTAAGCGCACACACCTTCTGGCTTTCATCACTTGTGAAGACTTTGCATTGACTTCTTTCATTAGCCATCTCTTATTCTCCAGATATATTTGACCTGTATTACAGTATTATTCACTCACATATTTTCCATCTTATCTTTTGGATTTTCTCCTGTAAACAAAACATACCTGTGCTTTATTACATGGAACCTCACCAGTCTTAGTGCTTGTTTAGTTCAGTTTAGTTTAGTTTAGTTTAGTTTAGTTTAGTTTAGTTTGTTTAAGTATTCCCATTAGTCCTCACTGTAGAAACTATTCTTGCTGGTTTCCAAACATTACAATAAACGTCATAGTTTTACAAACATCACAAAAAAGCTGAACGATGGCCCAGAATACCTTCACACACACAAACAAAATCAAAACGAAAAATGCACATCGACCGCTTCAACAATTTCAAAGGTAAATTAAAAACACAACGCAACAATCTTCACTGTCCATATAAATTCACCCAATCCGGCCAATTCAATATTATTTCATTATTTATTGTATATATATATGTTTTTTTTAAGATTCTTTTTAAACTTTGATGATTACCAATTAATGTAATTTCAGAAGGCAGCATGTATCAATTTGCTCTGTACACAGCTGTTTTTTGAGACTTTATTTCTAGGCAGAGTTAGTGTAAAAGCAATAGGCTTGTCTAGTATTAAAGCGGGTCTATGGTACACCCGATGACTGCAGAATCATGTGAGTATTTCTGAAATGACAGAAGTCAAACCTACCCTGGAAGTCTGAAGTGTACAGAGTGAAAAGGAATGGTGACAATACAGAGCCCTGTGGTGCTCCTGTCTTATCCTTCACAGTCCTTTAGTCTCAAATTGTGGTCTGTTTGTGAGGTAGTCATAGATCCAGGTGATTGTTGAGGTTCCACCTGTGTCTACTGGAGTTTCTCACAGAGCAGATCAGGCTGAATGGTGTTAAATGCTCTGGATTTGGTTGAAGCAAGTATATGATGGCGTCTTCAACTCCATAGTGAAAAGCAAATTGCAGAGGGTCCTGATATGTGCTTGTCTGTTTACTCAAGTGGACCAATAGGAGTTCCTCCACAACCTAGTCATTACGGAGTGATGTGTGAGCTCACTTTGGTACCTGAACAAGTTAGGATCTCGTCCACAGCACTGGAACCTTCTGGGTTAGGCTAAGAATCTCAGAGAGCTGCTTTGCATTCTTATTATGCTATCCAGGCCCTCTATAACACAGGGACTAGACAAAAGGCACTGAACGGTCATTTTTGATGTTGTTACCTAAAGCACAATGTTGATACATAGAGGGACATCATGACAGAATAGAAAGGAGACATATTTAGATTTGGATTTTTATTAATGATCCCAAAGGCAAAGTCTTTGACTTTTACATCCCTCTTTTGTTAAAAATGAGAAATGCTTAGCCATCATTTCAACACTTGTATGTGGGTGTGTGTGGATGCTTGCATATGCTGTATATAAAGGACCACTTTCATAATATTTTACAACAAAGTGAGGTCATTCATGGAAAGTGAGAACCCTTACTCAGTCCTCACTTTTTTTGCAGTTCTACTATGCTCTCTTAGTTAGATTTAGAGATTTGGTGTGAATTAAGCTTTAGTTAAGGTTAGAATAGGGTTATGGAAACTGTCTGGGTTAGTCATGAATGCAGTTACTAAAATGTTCATACTTGATACAAAGATCTCAGTTTGTATAGAAGTTCAAGCATGTGTGTGAGAGTGTGAAAGTACAGCACATAATAAAACATCTCCCTTTTTTTAAACAGGAAGTGTGTGATGGAGTGGGAGGAGCCTCATGACAGCGCTCTCTACTGCATCCAGACAGATGGAAATCACATGATAGCCAGTGGCTCGTCATACTACGGCGTGGTCCGTATTTGGGACAAACGTCAAACCAAATGCTTGCAGGTGTGACCCTCATGCACCTGTCAGACAATCTGTTACATGAATGAATGGAAATACTTTGTCCTTGAAAGGCATCCTTAGACTTTAACAAAACATTATTTTTTTTCTTGCAGTTCTTCCAGCTGAGCTCTGACTCTTTGACCAGCCCAATATACTGTCTGAGATTCAGCAGCTCTCACCTGTATGCAGCTCTGGCTACTGCACTGCACTCCTTGGACTTCAGACAGCAACCTGCTCTCATCAGATGACACACACACACGCATACGCACACCAACAAAGACTGTATAAAACCAATAAAGAGATCTATTTCTTTCTCTTTTTTTCAGTTATTTGAAGTTAAAAGTGACATTTTGTGTTTCAGAGCATCATGAAACCAATTTAAATATTAGTCAAAGACAAAACAATTAAACAAAAAATGCAGTTTTTTTTAATGAAGGTGTTTATTCTTAAGGACGAGGGGGAAAAAAAATCCACACCTACATTGGCCGTGTGTGAAAAAGTGATTTCCTCTCCTCCGGCTAAAACATATCTTAACTGTGGTTTATCACACCTGAGTTTATTGTCTCTTGCCCCACCTCTTCTCAATCAAGACATCAGTTAAATAGGACTTGCCTGGTAAAGTTAAGTACACCAAAAGATCCTCAAAAACGAGACAGGAAAAGCTAGGAAAACCTGTTGGAGCATGCTTGTAAAGAGTAAATCCACAACCTTGAGGCTATGAGTCAAAACCTAAACACATAAAATCATGTGCACAATCTGCCTTCTTCGAAGATAACAAAGAAAGCTCTTTTCTTTCCAACACTTTAGAGAGGCAGTATCAATCCAGAAGAAGCCTTTGAAGGGATTAGGGCAAGTGATCCTCTTGACAAACCCATGGCATCACCATGGAAACATGCTGTTTGACCCTTCCAGATTGATGACAAACAGTATGTTAAGTTAACAATATTATTTGCCCAGTAATAGAATAAAAAATAACGCAAACCTAACTCTCCCTCAGGTTTAGCTCTCTCAAAAATAGCCTTTTTTTATATGTGCAGGTTTTTTATTCCATATAAATGAGGAGATATGTCAGTCTCTGGACAAAATAGGATTTTAGAAGAAAATACCAAATAATTTTAAATAAAAGAAACCTGGACATTATAGTCATTTTTATGGCGTTTATCTGTCCTGTTATGGACAATGCCAATTCAGTCTCAGATAAACTATATTGCCAAAAGTATTTCTGATCCATTCAAATGATCAGAATCAGGTGTTCCAGTCACTTCATGGCCACAGGTGTATAAAATGAAGCACCCCGGCATGCAGACTGTTTCTACAAACATTTGTTAAAGAATGGCTCGCTCTCTGGAGCTCA
>CAEGAE010043512.1:0-16956 GCA_903067095.1 Girardinus metallicus
AGCAGCATTCAGCTTCTATGCACCACAAATCTGGAACAAACTCCCAGAAAACTGTAAAACAGCTGAAACACTGAGTGTCTTTAAATCTGGACTAAAAACCCAGCTGTTTAGAGTTGTTTATGAAACATAATCATTTATGAATTTAATGAATGTTTTGATTGTTGATTCTGTTGCATGACTTTTATGTTTATGATGTAAAGCACTTTGAAATGCCTTGTTGCTGAAATGTGCTATACAAATAAAATTTGATTTGATTTGATTTGATTTGATGAGGCCCCTGGTCAGTTAGCCTGCGGCACTGGTCCATTCAACCAGATGATTCGATACACCCAGATGTATCCAAACATGCAAAAAGTTCATTTAAAACACATTAATCAGGTAAGAACACCACAGTAATGGCAGCACGTTAGTTCATCTACTATGAACATAAAGGTTTAATGAAAATATAAGAAATCCTGGATAAAAAGCTTCTACAAAAGGAATATTCACACCTTACACATTCTCTTCCTCCTTCAAATATCCTTGATGTTTTTTGTTTTTCAACTAAACTGAAGGGGATGCAGGCTTGCCCGTCCTACTTGGAAAGCTGCCTTTAATTCCATTGAAATATTATCAGTTTCCCCCTTTTGATTTTCCATCTCAGCTTTGTTAATTATGCACTGCCAATTTTACAGAAGACAATAGGGGGAGTGCACAAAGGAAAAGAAGAAAAGAAAGAAGAAAGCAGAAGTAAATGAATATGTAGAGGAAGACTTGATGTGTACATAGCATGTGGGAAAGGAAGAAGAGTACCCACTTCATCAAATGTAGTCTGTGCAACAGTAATCAATCTCGTCAAAAAAACATGCAGAGATGCTGAGGAAAGCTGGACTGATGAGCCGTTGATCATTTACCTTATTGTGCCACTGTACATTATGTAAATGCTCCTAAATACTGTAATATCACTTGAGAATGAACTTTTAAACTTTTATCAGCATAGATGTTTAGAGCAGTACGAATAATGGGACATACTTTCATGTTGACTGACTTGCAGCAAGTTGCATAAATAAAGGTTTTCAGTATTAGGTGCAGTAGATGTGTTGATGAATTTATTTTCAGACTGACAGGAATCATAAAGTCAAAGAGTTAAACATATGTTTGCTTTTTCTCAGAAGTTTGTATGAGCTATTAAACAAAGTGGTTGACATTCAGTAGTGTGTGATTGATAAGTGTAGAATTTTTACAAAAAGTTTACATTTGGTAAAACCTATGGGCTGTGCTGCCAGACTTCGTCACTCTATTCACTGACTTATCCCCGCTTTTGGATGTGTGAAGTTAGTTTCTGAGTTTTTCTGAACACTTCACCTGAATTTTGACCTAGAGCGGAAAAAAGTTGATATTTATTTTTTAAATTGAATTTATCTGGAGAGATTGTGCCTTTCAGTCAAAATGACTGTGTGTGTTTGTGTGTATGTGGTGAAGGTGGAGTGCTTGCTACTTTTTCCACTTTTCATCTGGAGCTCTTGTCTCTGTAGAGCAAGCTGAGGTTATGAACTGTCCCTGGAGCTAAAAACAATACCACAGGCTTGTGGCTTACTGATGCTTGTGTCATGGTGAAGATAAATGTGACAGTCTGTCTGACCTGCTGGTTGTGAACATATGAATCTTTGTTTTGTGAGTGTGTATGTGGCTGGGGTGTCTATGAAAGAACGACAGAAACTTTCCAAGAAAAAATGGTTCAAAAGGCTTCAGAGGTCTCTCAAATCATATTATATGTTATTGTTACTGCTGGGTCCTGGCTGTAATTCAGTTTGAAGAGAACATCCGGCCTGCATTAAACTGTGAAAATTCATTATTGGCTATATGGACCAATAAACAGCAAGGGTTCTGGTAGGGGGTACAGGTAGAAGAGAAAAATGAAACCAATAAATCAAAATAATATTCTCCTGCAATTTCTGCTAGAACAGGCATGCAGTATAGTGTCTGGTAGGGTCATAAAGGTACAGTTAGTCTTACTACATTGTAAGGTTCTAGTTGTTACCTTATTGGATTGGTACACGCAATAAGGTAACAATCACTGCTCTGTTCCAGAAGAGAGTGTTTTTATTGGTTTATGTTAAGAGAGCTTATGTTAACGTAAACTGAGGAGCTGAAGACTGTACAATAAATTCTGCTAATTCTGTTAGAGCTGTAATGTAACACTGGTGGGTGTCTACTGTTAATACAGTATATGTCCCTGTTATCAGGCTGCTGCACTTCTGTTCAGCATTTGATCATCACCTCTTGAGGCATAAAATTTCACTTGGGATTATATATTACATGTATTGAAAAACATCTAAAATGACAGAATCAAATTGTGTCATAAACATAAACACAATCTTATTCATCATCTTCCATAACATCCTTGATAAATTTGTACTGCTGAATATTTGGTATATAAAGTATTAAAATACAGATTAATAAGCCTTCAGCAACATTTAACAACCACCATCACCTGGTGCAAAAAAAAACCACAAAGAAGATGAGTAAAAGAGGATGATGCTTGGAAAAGAAGAGCCCGTGTCCCACATTCCAGCTTCATAACCAACCTCAGCTTCATCCTGACTTTTACTCTACAGAGACGTCTTGCAGTTTTATTTATCAAGGAAATGCCATTAATATCATATCTAGTTGTTTAATTTCTACTGAAATAGGCATGAGAATATTGTACTTTAGTTTCCTAAAGAAGTGATGTGGGGTTGCAGTTGGTAGCATGTTGCCTTGCAGTAACAAGGTCCTGGGTTTGATGGTCTTTCTGCATGGAGTTTGCATGTTCTCCCTATTGTCCCGAGGTGTGAGTGTGTGTGTGTGTGTGCATGGTTGTCGCTCGCAGGTCACTAGCCCTGCGAGAGACTGGTGACCTGTCCAGGTGACCCCGCCTCTCGCCCGAAACGTTCGCTGGAGAGGCAGCAGCAGCTCCTGAGCCCACTAGGGACAAGGGTGTTAGAAGATGGATGGATGAAGTGGGAGTACTTTCTATATTATGGTAGTTCTTAGCAGTATTATCTCAGGCAGCGCCCCCTCCAGGAAAGGACCACAGCTACACAGATCGTCACACCAGAAGTTAGCTTCTGTGGAGAGAAAAAAGAAGCATACAGTTATCAGTTGAAATAACATCAAATGATAATAAAACAATAATAAAAATAATAATAATAATAGTACTGTTTATAAAGTCAAACACAGTTCAAACCAATCACAAGGAGATAAAAATATAAATAAAATGATACAGTTTAAAAACAGTTGTGGTGCAGTTGGTAGCACTATTACCTTACAGTAAGAAGGTCCTGGGTTGGAGTCCCAGTCTGGGCTCTTTCTAAATGGGGTTTGCATGTGTTTCTTCTCTAGCTTCCTCCCACAGCTCAAAAACATGACTGTTAGGTGAACTGTGCTCTCTAAATCAGGGATGGAGTCAAGACCAGTTCTTCTGAGACCAAGATTGAGGCAGAAATGTTGACAAATGTTTTAGGACATTGGTACACCACGAAATGCAAAAATACATGGAAAAACAGTCAATTACTCAATCAACACTACCTCTATCCCTAATCTGTACACCTTTAGCCCTAATGGGGTCATGAGGGCTGCTGGTGCCCATCTCCAGCAGAGGTGGGGTCACCCTGGACAGGTCACCAGTCTGTCACAGGGCTAAATATATACATATCATATATATATTAAAAATATATGTATATGATCATTCATCCGAGTTAAAAAGCTGTGAAGTTAGCAGCCTAAGGTTATAGCAGCATAACCACAGAGATAGCTCATTCCGAATAAACCTACTCCGTTCTGTGATACTCTGGCATTTTGGTTTCAGAACAGGAAATGTCAACTATTTGACTCAATTCTGAGTTAAGAAAAAGAAGGCCCCGTCAATGGATCAAAGACAACACGATTCACCATGGCAATGGAAGCTAAAAAGTAAGACATATGAAATTAGAGCTATTAATAGCCGCATAAGGAGAATATCAAAACATATTTAACAACAAAAAAGGAATACTGCTACTGCGGCAAAATCTAGAGTTAACATGGTAGAAACCAATGCATCAGTGTGATTTAGCACATAATTAGTGATATTCTGAGGGTGTAGACAATCCCACTAAATTATACAGGTTTCAAAATGATCTACATTCCAACAGTAGGAGGGCTCTTGTTTAAAAAGCAGTTACATTTCTGACAGGATCCTGTTGGCATTAAAAATTGTAATTCTCAAAAATATATTAATATATATAGATTAGATAAAACATCTAATCATGTGTCCATTCTATGCCAACAGAGACTGCTGCAGAGTACCGTATTTTCCGCACTATAAGGCGCACCTTCAATGAATGACCTATTTTAAAACTTTGTTCATATATAAGGCGCATAGAATAGACGCTACAGTAGAGGCTGGGGTTCCGCTGTGCATCCATGAGATGGAGCTAAAGGGAATGTCAGCAAAACAGTCAGATAGGTCAGTCAAACTTTATGAATAAATTACAAACCGGCGTTCTGACAACTCCGTTCACTGCCAAAATGAATAAAAAGCTGTTTTATTATTTTCCCCGAGGTAAAGTCAGTGGCGTGTTATTTCGTTTATCTTTTAACAACAGCAAGATACAACATGTAGTGCAACATTTGTATCACACAGTGGAGGGGAACGTTTCCTTGATTCAATAACCACGTAAAAAACAGTCTGATACTTTTACAGTAAATCAAACGTTAGTGCAATCACAATACAGTAACACTCGAAACAGTGCAAAGCAATAACAATATATCAATAACGCAACGTTGCTTAAACGTTAATGTTAAGCTCACTTTATTAAGTTATTCCTCATCCACAAATCCCTCAAATTCTTCTTCAGTGTCTGAATTAAACAGTTGGTCGAATACGGCATCCAACATGCCCGGCTCCGTCTCGTCGAAGTCGTCATTAATCGAGTCAGTGTCGCTGCTGTTGTCTAGCAGTTCAGTGACAATTCCTGCCTTCCTGAAAGCTCAGTTGAGACTGAAATATGATCCACGGGCCGATGGTGGCGCTTGTCGTCCGGCGCTGTCTCCCTGTTCGCCTTCTGTCATCCACTGTTCCCACGCAGTTTGCAGTCTAGCTTTGAATGCCCTGTTGACACCAATATCTAGCGGCTGGAGTTCTTTTGTCCATCCACCAGGAATGACGGCGAGTATTGAATTAGTGTGCTTCACTTGTTTTTTGACACCATCTGTGATATGGAGTCGTAGATCAATAGGGACGGAGATGTGTGAAAAAAGCCACCCGGTCTCTTCACGTAAATTTCTCTCAACCACTCGCTCATCTTTCTTCATCCATCCATCCCTTCAAGTTAGCTTGGATGACGACGCCGGCTGGAAAGTTTTCTTTTGGCAAGGTCTTCCTCTTGAAAATAACCATGGGTGGAAGTTTCTGGCCATTAGCCTGGCAAGTGAGAAGTACAGTGAAGGACGACTTCATTTACCGTACGTGCTCAGTGGAACCTCGTCCATGTTGATGATGTGCTCTGGCCGGATCTTTTTGTCAGTAATCTTGTTTTTGCAATATATGCAGAAAGTGGCCAACTTTTCTTGGTAGTCTTTTGGCAGTTGCTGTGAAACAGAAGTTTGTGTGCGGATGGAGAGATTACATCTTTTCATAAACAGAAAGCACCAAGAAGTACCGCCTTTAAATTCATTAATGTTAAGTTCACTTGCTAGCGCTGTTGCCTTCATTCGAATAGTGATTGTACTGACACTTCTACTTGCTGCTCTCTGTTCCACCACCCACTGTTCGAGTTTGTCGAGCAGTCATATATCCCAGCATGGATCGCGCGCTTCTTCTTCTAAGGGGGAAAATGAAGTCGGCGGCTGCTTAACGTAGTTGCAAGACCTGTTGTGGCTCAATATTGGTCCAAATATAAGGCGCACCGGATTATAAGGCGCACTGTCAGCTTTTGAGAAAATTGGAGGGTTTTAGGTGCGCCTTATAGTGCGGAAAATACGGTATTTACTCTCCAACATTTACTGGCCCCCCCAGGAAAGGAGTCATCATTTCTGTCAATTTCCTGGGGTCAATTAAAAGTAGGACAAAGCAGAGTTTGTTTGTGGCCTAAGTTGCAGTTGTAAGTTGACTTAGGATAATGGCTATCTAGCATATCTGAAACCAAAAGCCCAGGATATGCACATATTCATCCAGTCACTTACTCACACGTCCTGCCCCCAATTGTCTACAAGAAGGACTTGGATGAGACAAACGATTTATGTTTATTGCACATCTCCCCATTTGATAAACGATTAGTTGGTCGTTCGTTGGATTTTATCACACTAAGTCGGTGATGTTTGCCATTTTCTGTCTCAATTCATGTCCACCACTTTATCATTTTGAATGTTTTGCTATTACGGATGTTATAGGCAGACATTGCTTTAGAATTGTCTTCTGACTTTTTTTTCAATTAAGGACAAAGGTGGCGCCATTCAATCTGACCCAAAATTAATCAGAAAGCAAAGTGAACAAACATGCCTAAAATGGATTCTTAAATAATATTAAAATGTCACACCTTATTTTTGACATCTCCCTAACATTGGAGGGTCAAGGTAAACTGCAGGATTGTGACCTTTTCACATGTAACACAAGTGAAGGTAAATCACCAGGGACAGACAGTATTACACACAAATTTCATCTCTCTTTTTGGCCATTGACTGGTCCTCTGCTATTGGACATGTTACAATTTTCCATCAAAGAGGGAAGTTAACTCTGCATTAATTTCCTCATACTCCTAATAAAGCCCTTCACAAACTTCTTAAAAAGGAAAGAACCCAGTAGAATGCTCCAGCTTTGGGCCACTTACAAAACTACTGACCCAGCTCTACAAGACCATATGACTAAGTTGGTTCATAGTGATAAGACAAGGTTTATAAGGTTCAGATTGGCTACAATAATGTTTACTGCATATGTTAGATGGTGTTCAAAACCTACGTTTCTCTGCTGCTGTCCTTTCAATCGATGCCATGAAGGCCTTTGACCTCCTTGAGCGGCCCTTCTTGTGGTCAGTGCTTAAGTCTATGGGATTTGGCACATCATGGCTTAAAGTACTGTACAAAAAACCCAACAGCCATGGTGCTTATAGGCAAAACTACCTCTCCACTTTTTGTTATTTCGAGGCAAAAGGTGGACTGAGAGGTTCCCCTCTCAGTCTGCTGATACTCGCCCTTTCACTTGAACCATTGCCACAAGCTATACACAGCTCATCTATAATTCCTCCAAACTCAAGTTGTTATCGCAACTTACTACCTCTATTAACAATACACACAATCATATTTTGTTATCTGAGGAAGACATCTTATTGTATCAAAGCAATACTGTGCAATGAATTCCATGTGTTGTAGCTTTGAGCATTATGGTATTCTTTCTGGTTTTAAAATTAATGAGCTGTTCATGAAAACACCAGGATTATGTCTTTATCATGAGTCAGATGAGACAAATTATTAGCTCCAGAAAAGAACAAAGACAAGGAAAGCTTTTGTACATGCAATAAGCATTTGCTTATTGTCAAAAAATGGCTGGACGGGTTTTTCTCACACTTAGACTGTTTCTAGAGGCAGTAAAAATCCAAATGTACCAAAAATGTGCAAAAAGATTTAACATCTCTTTTAAGTTAATTTCTCTCAAAAGTAATATATGTATTCATATTACTGTCAATGTGAACAATAGCAAACGTCATTTTTATATGTAATAATCTCTGGAGCCAGATAGCCAGTAAAAAAAATCAAAAGGCTCTAGACCTTTAGAGATACAAGTGGACAAAAGATCAGCATAAAGCTTTCTTCACATCCGTCCTCCTGGATCCCACAATATGCAGCCCTTTCTTGTTCAACACAATGTTATCTGAGCTCTGGTCAGAGACAAGCACACAGTTTTTTTCCCCCAGAGTCTTTACTTTCTTGCCTTACAAAGACTACATATATAGACATATTGTGCAGGAAAGTTTAATTCCACCTAGAATAAAATTGTGTTTTTACAAGCATTGTGCCATTGTCATCTACTTGGTCAAGTGAAGCTTTGAAGGGAATATTTGTGAATATGCCTCTGATTTGATTCTGCCTGATTTGATACTATTATGTTTCTGTAACAGTAATTTTCCTAACATATATAAGCTAAAGAGTTAAAAACATTTATAATATGATTAGTCTTACTTTATTCAATTTTGTTTCAACATCTAAAAATTGTTCTAATGAAGGATCATGGCCAACTAAATTGAAAGAAACATCAAATGAAAAAAAATCTGAAGTCAGGAGAGAATTAAATGAATAATTCTTTTTACTGTAATGATTAAACATTTACTGATTAAACATTTTACTGTGAGTTACATATCATGCTTTTGCAGTTTGAGTGCAGCACCACTGAGAAGCATGTTGTGGTCTGAGTGCTTTGAGGAAGTATTCTGTTGATGGCAGAGGAAACTGAAGACTTCCCTGTTGGGCTGCTCTGTTAATGGGCCTAACAGCACACAGCTGCATATGAAAAGCATGCAGCACCCTCTTGTTTTGCGGCGCCACCATACGTCAAACTGCACCATATCAAATGCCTTCTCTAGGTTCTGTCATTGCAGTCACACAGATTTTAGCAGAAGCCAGAACATAAAGTTGTGCTAATGTCATTGTAATGAGGTGCTGCTGTTGGCTTTGCACTGTTCATATGAGTGGTTGTTGTGGTTGTTGTTTGACAGACCAGTCTGAGCTGCTCTGATGTTATAGTACAGGAAATGAGTCTGATTACATTTTTTTTTATTGTTTATAAAACTCTTATTAATTTCAATAGCAATACAATCCAATATCAATATCTTACCTCAGAGATTTGGTGTGGCATTTTTGCCGTATCAACCAACATTAAGACTAAAACAACAGGCAAGACTATTGTCCAATGGGTCATATATCAGGCCCATGAAGTTTTTGTGGAAAACCACAAGTCTATTGCATCCAGAGGAACATTAACAAAGAGTAGACCTATGTCAAAAACAAGATTTACAACATATGTCTACAAACAAAGCACACAAAATCAAGCACCAACATTACGCATTGATCTTTGATTTTACCATTAAGCATAGAACGTAATTATGACCAAAAAATGGAAGCTTTATTCAGTTACCTTAAGAAGAACAAGTGGTAGTTACCATTGATCACTGTTGGATTCTTCTGCTCTTGAGGTCCAGCGCAGGTCTTGATCCATGTCTTGGAAATCAAATTACAGGTAGACTGGGTTCTGCTCTGGGACAAATTGCAACTGGCAATTGGTCAGTTGCTGACAAACCCATTGAATTGATGGACGGGTGGCATCATGTTTATTAGCACAACTTCAGATATTTTGCAAAATAGTTCAGTTTGTAAAAAAAACTAAAAAATCTTCTTGGTTTTGTAAAAACACATTCATTTTATCGATCACACACTATATACCTCTTTCCTTTAACAGCACTGATGTGTCAAACCTGAAACAGCTCTGGTGTTACAATCCTTCACGAAGAAATCAGTTAAAAATTCATTCAACATGATTTTCTGGGGCATGTCTAAAAATGTGTATTTACCTACGTTGAAAAATGCAGACTCTCTCTAAGTGCATTCAGCATTCTATCAAATACCTATTTTCCCCACTGTAGAGAAATATTTCTTAGCAGTTGTCAAAAATTGTGTGTATGTGTGTGGGGGTGTATGCGTGTGTGTATTTACATGTGGCTGGCAAGCATGACTTTAATATTTTTAAAATAATCTTATATTTTGACACAGACGCAAGGATATTTCTTTCTTTTTAATAGAGACAGTTTATGGACAACAGGAACTGTTTACAGCAGAGAGTGTTTTACACAGTTTGTCTATGATACATATGTCTTTTACATAAAATACAATGATCAGGCTATGACACAAAAGTAGCTAAGAGAACATCAATTTCATACCTTTCTTAAAGTACACAGTAACAAAGTGATTTTCCGAACCTCTGTGTAGGAATTTTCCTTTGCAATGCAGATATATAGTACATGTGTGACAAATATAAATATATGTTTGTCATATCAACTAATGAAAAAATAAAAATAGAACAATAAGTAATGAGGGTCAACTAAAATCTTAGGAGCTGGTAACACAAAACTTATATTTGTAGTAATATGTGCAGTACATAGTAATTACACAGCAAAACACGGCACAACTACACATACCTGGTGCTGCACCCTGTGAGATATACTTTTAATAATCTGAAAAACTATACAACTGACTGACCTCACGAGAAAGGTTAGACAGGTATAGTCTGTTTTAGTTCTATTCTAGTTTCATATATATAGTTTTACACAAACTTGACATTTATGATCACAAAGTAACTCCACTGACTTTTTGTCTGTCAATGTATCAACATTTTTTGGAGTTATTGATGCGAATTTCTGTGAAGCTTCTCTTATCAGTGAGTTATTATAATGGACTACCATTACATTAGATCAAGTTTGAAGTTGGAGAAGCTTAAAACATGGATTGACAGATATGTCTAGCAAGCCTAAAACAAATAGTAGACAGGAGTAAAAGTTTGTCGTACGAATCTGGAGAAACCACAGGACATTTGCTCAATTTTTACCCAGGGTAAAGTCTGTGTCAGAGTTTGCAGTCGTTGTAGTTTGACTGGTCTCTGCAAGTGTGTGAGGAGAACCGACCAGACCCAAGCTCAGATGCAGTCAAAAACAAATATGTTTGAGTTTTCTGAGGAGGCTCCAAATCCAGTCAAGTAAAGTGAAATGATAACTGACACAACTGCAAAACTGCACAAGTAAACAACATTATGAACATCAGTGTATGTTCATAATGGGCATAATACTAACTACTTAATGATAAACAAACTTCCAAACCCTCACTATGAGTACAACAAAAAATAACACTATCCAAATTATATTCACTTATGTATTAAACTCAACATGATATCAATAGAAACTCTTTCATTTTATTGCACAGAGATGTAACCTGTGTACATGCAGAGTATCTTCTGGTAACGCTTGACATTTGTGATCCACTAACAGATCCTACTGTGTGTGATCTTAACCTCTTAAAGCTGCAGTAGGTAAGTTTTATTTTAAAAAAATATATGTTTTTTTTTTTGTTTTTGTTTTTTTACATATTTGCTAAAACTATGGTAAAACTATTACCATGTTGTGACAGCATAATATGAGACAAAAACTCTGGGAAAAGCTCAAGCTCCTGCCAGTGCTGCTATTACCGTCTGAAGAAATGCATCACTCCAAGTTAAAAACATCCAGTCAAAGCCGGGAGGAGAGTCTGAGCACTGTCAATTAGACTCATTAATGAGCTGATAAATATGCTGATGGCGGAGAAAAAAAATCATTGCTACAAGAAAACTGTCTATCCACCGTCATTGGTGGCCATGTTAACTAGCCTTAGCATGTAGCAGCAGGCTCTGCTGACAGGTAGAACCTGTCTCATAAGTGTACATGATTGACAGCCTTCTCCTGGCTCCGACTGGTTGTTTCTAGTTAGCACTGGGAGCACTGGCAGAAGGCAGAGCAGCTCAGTTTTTTCATAGATTATGTGTCTGATAACATGCTCTCACGACAAAGTGACAGTTTCAACAAATGTTTAAAAAAATTTGTTTTTTTTTTTCTAAAAGTTACATATTGCAGTTTTAATGCTAATGATACCTGCTAGGGACTTAATAAATTATTTTATTGATGCTGTTATTCTTCAAGCAAGACTTTGAAATGTTGAATACAGCTTAAAACAACATACAAATTTATTTACTATGTTGTTCTAGAAGCTGTTATCCTCCTGTATCAAGATAAAAAAATATATTCTATCAGGGTATGTAATTTTTTCATTCATCAATACTGGCATATTGTCACATGCAATCTAAGATAACCTTTTGATTCAAAGTTGCATTTATCACAACTCATGCACATAATTTACTTTTTCTGCAAGTAGACCCAAATTTTGAAATACAGAAATACTGTTATTACTCATTTTGATTTCTTAGTGTAACTAAAAAGCTTCAAACCCAAAATTGGAAATTGGTCACGTGTTGTCTCGTCTGATATATCAGTAGTAGGAAATATTAATCAGAAAAAATATATTTTACTGCATGACCTAGCTCAAGATTATTTTCTAAGTTTATGGGCAAAATTCCATGCAGTTGGCCCATCACACCCTTCCGTTTCCAAAAACCACATGTAGTTCACTCTAGGGCTGAAACGATTCCTCGAGTGATTCGTGTACCTCGATTATTAAAATTTCTGGAGGAAAATTAATCTGCCTCGAAGCCTCGTTATATTATGTGTTATTATTTAGCACCGTGTTCCGGCCGGGACTTTATTTACTCTCTCACTTCCACCTGAGTTGTTGACGAAAGCTAAGTGTTAGCAGCATAACGTCCAGTTTTCAAGTTCTGCTGGGAGGATTTTACTGATTCATGATAATGTTCGGGTTTTTGTCTTTTTTCGGGGAACAATAAACATCCTAAAAATGACGGCAGCGACGCCTGGAGTCCGGCAGCTTTTCTCCTTCCGGAGCCGCTGGTTCAGAGCGAACGGCGGGATTATTTATGCAGATAAACGGACAGACGGAACACGGCGGCGGCTTTAGAGGCTTAGCTTTACTGAAAATACCGGAAAATAAATTTCATATCATCCCGGTCACAACAAGTGGATGGGGAAGAGCATCATGACGTCACAGAGCTGCTAGATGTTTCTGTGTGACGACTGCAGATGTCAAATCCCGTCGTTAACATGAACACAAAGCTATAAATGTCTGGGCAGGTCAGAGTTCATCTATTAAACTGACTGAAGATGAAAACAGAAACTGAAAGCTGGAGTATAGACATTTGTGATCCTGCCTCTTTATTATTACATTGAATATAATTTCAGATTTTTGTATAACTTTTCTTCAGGTTAACTTAGAAAGTGAGCTATTATTGTTACAGGTTAATTTTCTAAATACAGAAAAGTTATTGTTAGGGTAGCTCAAATGTGAAAAATTGGACTGATATGCGATAGTAACACTGCTGTTATGTTAGATTTACCAATGTTTTATTTGATCTTTTTTTAGATTACTCGATTACTAAAATATTCATTTACAACAGCCCTAGTTCACTCAAAGCACTAGAAACCTTGGCCAGAGAGGCATATGTATCAACCAACATTTGCAGTTTTCATGCATTTTTCTGTCTTCTCTTTTCAAGAAAAAGAGTCGCAGAAACATCTGATTGAGATGTTTTGGTGTGACCTTAAAGGCAGTATATGCTCTGATGTCACTGAATCACAACTATGCAAAAAGTCAGAATTCCTCTGTGAATGCATGTAGGTTTGGATTCCTCCCCACTCTTCAAAATAAAACAGCTTAAACACAGATTTTTTTATATATATTATCTTTAAATGACATTAAAATTTAACTGATGCATTTATGTGTGATGAACATGCGAAAAAGGTAAAGAAATCACAAAGGGGGCAAATACTTTTTCTCACCACTATATCTTGCTGTTCAGTATTCTGCTAATTCAGCCTGTGACTTTCATACCTAATTTCCACTGAGCCTAACTTCCCAACCACTATTCATGGTCTTGCTGAATAAGCAAGGCCATGTCTGCAGCAAGGCATGGTCTTGCTTATTCAGGAAAATGTTTCCACTACCAGTTGGACTCTCACTGGGTAGGTGGGGCTAAACCCGAACAACTAATGTGGCGTGACAACAAACAGGACACACTAGGGTATCTCGTACTTGACGCAAGCAGCAACATTTTTCTGTTCCCCAATCAATGCAGTGTGTTGCGTGAGGCCAGAAAGTTCACCCTAATCATACCATTGTGATGAAGGAGGCCCGGGAATGGAGGGGCACAGGTTGTCTTTTCAGCTGCGTTAACATTGCAAACTGACAAAATGGCTTACCAAACTGCACCAACCCATCCTGTACTGCTTGCCCAGTGGAAACGGGGCATGCGTCTACTGCAGCAAGCTTGTCAGCAAAGAAGTAAGCCTTGTGAAGGTTACCTCACAGATGACCTGCTGCTCTCTTTCCTGTCCCAGCATTATTTAAAATCATAGAAAATGCTTCTTTTCTGTGGTCATGTGCTCTGACTACATACATACAGCACTGTGTTCTGGTTGTATCAACTGTAGGACATACACTAGGAAGCAAAGAACTTTGTAGGAAGAAGCATATAATGGAAAGCGACATTAATCTACCAAATGATAAGTGATTGATTATTATTGTGTACAACATACTTGCAGTACTTCAGGCTGAAAAACTCTAAAATCTTATTTAAACATTTGGAGTAGCTAAATGTTTTGCTACAGTATTTTCCAACTTTCAAATATCTTAAAACTTAAAGTAATATGAATGAGGTCATCACAATGAGAAAGTAGGCAACCAATTATAACTGATTTAGATATACAGTATACTTTTATACTTTTTGTTCTCTTATAAAAAAGAGTCATCACTCTTAACTAGTTGTTGTTCAGATTGTATTCAGGATTTCATCAGTAGGTAATGGTTCACCAGCAACTTAATATGACCAGGACTTACACTTTCAGCTACCTGATGATTATCTATTTAGCAATCCTTAACAAAAGTCATTAGACATTTATCATCAGGATTCTGATTACTAATAACTAATCAATGAACAAGAAAACGGCTTAACGTTAATTTAGCATTAGCCTTGAAGTCTATTTAATGTAAATAACATGAAGAATGTCACATTTTTGCCTTCAAAAATGTGACATTCTTCAAACTGTGCACTGGAAACTGCACAGTTTCCAGTGCAGTAATTGTTGTTCTTCAATAAATGAATTATTTATTTATTTTTAGCATACACAGTGTATTATATATTTTCAAGTCTTTAGCAGTTTAGCGTAGATGTCTTAAATTATTTTTGTGTTAAATACATATTTGTCTGACGGGCAAACTGTACACAAGAATTCCTATTCAACTGAACCTTGTGTGAAAATACACATGGCAAATAAAGTCCTGAATCTGAATTAGATGCAGTGCATCAATAGATCTGCATCAGATGCTGTCTCCATTTAGGTGGTTGTGGAGTAATTTCAGTTATGCCTCTGTATTATTTATTATACTTCTGGTACTGCACAGGTTGAAAAAGTACATTTGGGTAGGAACAGTGAAATCTTGATCTGGCTGATTGGGCTGCACTGAACTGTGGACAAGTTAAAGCCCCACCTGAGTTCTCTTGAACATTCCTCAGCCAACAGAAATTCATCTGGCAGTGATCTTCCTCTCTGCCATTAAGGTTTCTGCATTTTACTTTCACTTTATGTCTACCCTTGTCACTCCTGCTCATATCCGGACATAAACCCAAATGAACACCAGACACACTTGATTCATGGGTTCATGAAAAAGTCTGAAATTCTCAAATGTGGACAAAACAAATTTTTAGGTACTTTTGCCTGTTGTGTGAACATAGTCTACGAAAACAATTAAAAAACACAAAAGTAAAACCAATGCAAAAGCTAAAGGCTATTATAGGCCATAGCTTCTGCTTCCTCAGCAACAAACTGAAGCTTTGTCTGCTGAGAGGAAAATACAGACAGCTCTGCAAAAATACTCTCTAACAAGGCTACATGGCATAATCCTTAAAGGGGCAGTATTATATATTTTCAAGCCATATAGTGGCATTTTATAGCACAATCAACTAATTATATTAACTAAGTTGTAAAGAAAAAAACCTGATATCTATGAAATATGACTTGAAGAAATTTGACTTTGTAATTTAACGCCTTTAAATTGGGCCTCTGTCGCTTTGAAAACCCTGCTTTTTCTGAAACTTCGCCTTCAGGAAATCATCACAACATGGCTCCTCTATTAACCCTTTAACAATGTTTTCGCCAGTGTTGCACTGAGAAATAGTTCCTGCAATGAGATCAACAGATGAGCAGTTCCACCAGGTGTTGAGTGTTGGAGGACCAGAGGAGGCAGAAACTCTGAAGCTTGGAAACTCCTCAGCACCGTGAAAAGAGGAGGAGCTGAGCCTTGGTGCACCCAAGCGTTTTACAGAGATGAATGTTCAAGAATTTCTCAAACATGCATGGAAGAATCAAGGCAAAATTCCTGGTATGTTTGTGATGAGGGAATAACATGATGCAAAGCTCAAAAAAATCGATTTTACATAATACTGCCCCTTTAATGCAACTATACAGTGGCAGTCAACAACATTGTTCCAGGTGAACAGAGTTGCAGATGTCTTTGCTGATGAAATTAAACACTGCTCTCTGATGGTAAAATTTTTTATCATAAAAAGTTGACCATTCTACCAACTAAAGGCAAAACGTATTTCTTTCTGCATTAATACATCGATACCAACCAAACAATTCTATACAGGAAGCGCCCAGCCTCTATAAAGACAGCTACTACAGAATCTGGAATAATCATTTCATCTCAGCATTTAATACATTCCTCTGTGAGAGTTCTCCTCTTTTTGAACACTGCCACATGCCTGTGGATTCTGAAGTTTCTGAATGAGACTCCACAGATGCTACACGCCGATTAGAGTGTCCCCAACTCCACCACACTTAGCATCAGATTCATTCAAGAGTGTGGACTCGATCCAGTGCTGACCACACAGTCCTGTGCAATCACACATGGGAAAAGCCTGATAACTAAATTTGCTAATGATATTCCAGTCGGAAAACTCATTTCAGACATGATGATGGGCAAAAAGGAAGTCAGTCAGTGGACAGCATAGCAGCTGACCATAAACTTCTGGAGGTCTTGACCTGAGTATAGAGTTGTTAATTCATTTAATTCCAATTTAGTTAATTTATATAGTGTCAGAACAATTGTCTCAAGGCACTTTACAAAAAAAGTTAAGTTAATCAATTACCGGTACATCCTTTCCTTTCTGTCAGCGCAGGCAAGCTCTATCTATCTATCTATCTATCTATCTATCTATCTATCTATCTATCTATCTATCTATCTATCTATCTATCTATCTAT